>OX422216.1:316997148-317219648 GCA_949130495.1 Sambucus nigra | reverse complement strand
AAAGATATTACCTAATGGTAGAGTTGGGTGAAAACACCCGTACCTATTCATAGTGGACAAGGTGCTTACTGAGGTTTTGTGTGGATAAACCTTATCATTATTTCTCTGGATGTTTAGAGGTGAGCGGATTATCAGAGTCTTAGATCAGTTAGGCGTTAGAGTTAGATAAGTCGTGAGTGGCTTTCCCTTGTGTAAAAATCATAACTCCGAGAACAAATATTCAAAGAACGAATAAGAGTAGTCATATGTTCTATGGTTTCCCCTAGGATTGGAGTTTTTGTCTAGATAAACGCGGGAGTTGATTCGTAGTGAGGTGCGAACTCACAATAATATTGAGATAATGCGTCCAATGGGGTATAGGCTATTCTTATTCGAGTATTGTTTAGTAAGAGCATAATGTGAGGTGCATTTATTGAGGTGTAACCCTATAACTGATAAAGTATTGAGACTGTTCAACAATCTTGTTATGAAGCGATGACTGTAATGATTGAGCCTTTCTTTGTATTTTATGTTGAGTACTGGAGGATTACCAATTTTTCCAGATATGCCTTTTTTTCGAATTTCGGGATGAAATTCCTTTATTAGTGGGGAAGTATGTAATACCCCGTATTTTTATGGCTTTTAATTATGAGATTTATTAAAATTATTTTGGGATAATTAATTGGAAAATAATCCGAATTTAAACACTAGCGAGACAAGAGTTAGTATTTGATTATTATAATGTTTTTTAATATTACTGAGTGATCATGGTAATACGTGATTATTGAAATTATTAAAATTGTCGTGAGTTGAAAATAAGGCAGTTCGGTAATTAAGATCGGACGCGCGTGTCAGTCGTGTCAGGACCCAATTTAATGGATTTAAATGTATTTTATTTTTATGTCATCCGTATGAGAATTTTGAGTGCACCAGCATGTCCGAAAGGTTTGAGATAGTCATAAAACACTAGCCTGGGGTTTAGTTTGGTTCCGGGGCATTTTTAGGCATAATCGGCAACCCGGGAGGGTATTTTAGTCAATCCTATTTTTGGGTGAATAGTGACCCACAAATTTTAGACAGTTAATATCATCCAACACTTGAGTCCCTTAGGTTTTCTCAACCAAAAATCATGAACGACCATTAGACTGGAAGAAAATGGAGTTTCCAAAGGAGAACCATCAATTAGAGGCTTTTGCACCACCGTTACCACCATCGGCTAGATCTGAAAGCAAGGAACATCCACATATCGTCTACTTCATCGGATAAGAATCGTCATTACCAGGCAAGTGATTTAACTTGCAATAATTTAGCACATATATCATTCATGTTAGGTTAGAATTGAAGAATAACCTTAAATAATGAAAATTGAATGGATTTGAAGAATTTAAATCATAATCTGGGAAGGTCTTGCATGTAGTTTAATGTTGGAGATAATAGCAGCCACGAAATTATCATTTATGGGTAGAGAATTATGAAATTGTATTGAATTATATAGTGTTCGTGAAGAAATAGGAGAACTTTGGTCTTTATATGAAAATTAGGTAAATTCATCCAAGAATTTGATGTTCCATTTTGATTTGATGATTCTAAAACATGGAAAATGATGCAAACATGTTGGTATGATAATTAGTATACTTGGTTGGGAGTTTAAGACATTGTAATGAATAATTAGAGGTGTACAAAGAGGAAAACTCGTAACTTTTTAAGAAAATCTGGGCTAAAACGTACTTAATCGATCGATTGACCCCTTTTCTTCTATCGATCGACCCCTTCTGAATTCTGGGAATTTTTTTCCCTTAAGGCTTAATAAAAATCTCAAGGGCGATGATGATTCTTAGGATGTTTAAATTGATATTTTGGGACTTAGTTAAGGTCAGTAGGGTCTTAGTTGAAGCTCGAAAAAATGGATTACCTTAGGTATTTGAATACTATTGCTTACGAGGAACTACCGAGTGAGTTACGATTAAAAATCGTTCAAATTGAAACTATAATGGGAATAAACGCTAAGGTAAGGATAAGAACAGTAATGGAGGGACTTTAAGTTACTGAGATAGCATTAGAAACTAATAGGAGGCCTAGTAACCTTTTGGGGTAGGTTTCGGTACTCAAATTGACACGACGAGAGAAAGTTATCAAGTTAAATATATAATTACGTATGATGCTCGGGATAAAGTTACTATGTACAAGATTTACTAGATAGAATGTGAATATCTATATTGAAATATGATTACTAAGGTTGTGTGAATGCCTAATGAATGGATTTCTTATGTGTATGACATACCTACCATACTTGCTATCACGGGAGGTTAGTTTTTTTTTATATAAATGACCCTCTTATCCTTGTGTGCCTTCGGGGGGATTTAGACTGGTACCTTAAGGACATAGGATTGTTAATGACTTATTTGTGAGTTGATAAGTAGCTAACCATGGGAGCGTAGGTATGTGCGTAACCCATGGGTATGTGAACTATGTTCGCCTCCAATATGTGTGATTTTGCTTTTTGAAACGGTTCTTGAGATATTCGAAACTTGTAGTCCCTATGTACGTGATGTACTGGGATTCGATAGCAGGGTATGCGTGCACCGCAGCTTAGCCTATGGGGGCCATATATGTATTTATGTACTGAGAGTGATATACTTATGTACTTGTGACTGGTACATTGTTACTTAGTAGATGTGAGTAACTAAGATATCTGAATGGGCAAAGAATGAGAATTTAATTAACACTTGAGATAAGTAATTTTAATAATTGCGAATATGGGTTATGAATATAACTGTTTTGGGTACTAAGAGTAGATATCCTATGGTAGAATGCTAAAGTGGAAGAGGTAAGGACTAGTTAGTTAGTGACATAACTAGGATGGGTTAAGGGCATACGTTAAGCGTGCACATTAGTTAATAGGTGTGAAACTCATGTGAGAATACGCAACTAATATGTTTGCAATATGTGTTGTTTAATAGTAATTTAAACACTTGCTAAAGTTTTAAACTGTTTTCACCTCAGGCTCTGACCCTTTTTCCTCCAAATCTATTTAGTTTTGTAAAAACATTTTTAGGTGCCCAACCACAAGGACGCTAAGCATAGAAGTTCCATTCTGATGACGTACTGTAGCTGATGTGGAAGCTACAGGATCTTGGTATTATACGCCTTCCTATTTATCCTTGGTTCCTTCAGAGTCATTTGTATCAGTTAGGGCATGACGCCCATTCTTATTTAGAGGTTGTAGTTACAAACTATCATTATTTCGATTATTAGTTTAATTATTCAGAAACTTGTATTTGGACTTCATTTACTCTGACATTATTATTATTGGAGTGTTTACTCTAGACTCAGTTGATTTTATTTTGTTGGTTATTCATATGAGATTGTTTATGCGATTGATAGTTAATGATTTAATTCTTGGTTATTTGATAACTTAATTAATAAAATTTGACATCTCTCTTTTTAAATATTAGGTGGCTAGTAATTAATTAAATGTTTTTAGATAGTGATGCTAAGACTAAACCAACTTGATATTCTGTATTAATTTAATAAAGGAGTAGCTACCTGGTATTTAATTAGACGGGGTGTCACATCTTCATGACATTCATACTGAAGGAATGTCAGTCAGTGACACTTTTCAAGTGGCGGCGATAATTGAAAAATTGCCTCCATCTTTGAATTTGTTTAAAAATTATCTCAAGCACAAACGCAAGGAGATGAATGTTGAATAATTGGTAGTTCGACTGCGAATTGAAGAAGATAATCGTAGATCTTAAAAGAAAAGTGGGAAAAACATAATAGAGTCCAAGGCCCATGTGGTTTAAGGTCCTAAGTCCAAACGTAAGCATGATGGGGAAGGAACATCTATGCAAAGAAAGAAGTTCAAAGGCAATGCTACAATTGCGGCAAGCCGGGACCATGCTCAAGCGAGTGTCGCAAACCAAAGAACGCCAAGAAGAAAAATGCTCAAGCAAATGTCACAGAGGGTGAGAATATTTTTGATGGTATCTGATATGCCCCAAGTGTAACCTCGGCCCAGAAACACCAACCTCGGCCAAGATCATGGCCGACGTTGGACGAGTCTTGGGCACGCGATATTAGCCCTCGGCCATAGCAAGGTCGGCCAGGGCCGACACTACCATGAGCCTCTCCAAGGGGCGTCACAAGGACCAGTAGCATTCTCGTATACCTTGGGATGGAAACCTCGGCCATACATAAGCCGAGCTCACAAGAGACCACCAGCAGCATCATCAAGACACAGTCGATACTCCAAACACTCCAGCTCAGCCTCGTCCCAGGCCGACCTTGCCCATTGTCTCGGCTGGGATTAGGCCGAGACCTCCATGGAATACTCGGACTGAACAGGTACCTAGACTTACCAACCTCGGCCTCCCCCAGGCCGAGGTCATACCCCAGATGCGATAGCCGAGCATCTGCTGACATTTGGATAAGGGCACGTGGACACAAATCAATTAAACAAGATTATTCCCCACACGTGGGGAGAATATTGCATCATCACTCTCTCCTCTTCTCCTCATCCCATTCTCTTACCTTTACATGACTATGCTGCCATTATTGTTCTTAGATTGAGCTTGAAAACACCTTATCTGGTGGTGCTGATTCCGGCATCATCAATGAGGCTATTAATGCATTTAAACAATATAATAATGAATTTGAGTATCAATTAAGCAAAACGATAAAGACTATTAGGAGTGATAGAGGAGGTGAATATGAATATCCGTTTGAGGAATTTTGTTCCGGAAATGGAATTATTCATTAAACCACCGCTCCTTATTCTCCTCAATCGAATGGCATTTCTGAACACAAAAACCATACATTGAAGGAAATGATGAACTCTATGTTAATCAGTTTAGGACCTCCACAAAACTTGTGGGGGAAGCCTTATTATCTGCTAATTATATTCTTAACAAAGTACCACACAAGAAAACTCATAAAACGCCTTATAAGTTATGAAAAGGTCGAAGACCTTGCTATAAATATTTACGAGTGTGGGGGTGATTAGCCAAGGTAATGTTTCTTAAACCTAAAAGATAAAAATAGGGTCAAAGACCGTTGACTGTGTATTCATCAATTATGCCACCAATAGCAGTGCATATCGTTTCTTAGTTTGTAAATCTGAGATTTCGGATATTCATGTAAATATTGTTATTGAATAGAGGGATACTTCATTTTTTGAAAATGAATTCCCGTATAACATGACCCGAGAATCTGGTCCTTCTAAAA
Organism: Sambucus nigra; assembly: GCA_949130495.1. Taxonomy (NCBI): domain Eukaryota; kingdom Viridiplantae; phylum Streptophyta; class Magnoliopsida; order Dipsacales; family Adoxaceae; genus Sambucus; species Sambucus nigra. The sequence goes on along the minus strand of OX422216.1, from coordinate 317,214,443 downwards.
TCACAAATCAAGCTACTACAAGTGGTACTCATCAACCTATTGAAACAATAGAGGATGAACCAGGACATAGTAAAAGAGCAAGAACCTCGACTTCATTTGGTCCGAATTTTCTAACATATCTGCTAGAAAATGAACCTTAATCGTACAAAATCTATATCCTTACCCGATGCTTCTAATTGGAAAGAAGAAATTAATAATGAAATTGAATCCATATTACGAAATCACACATGGGAACTAGTGGATCTTCCACCAGGTTCAAAACTGTTAGGTTATAAATGGATCTTCAAAAAGAAGTTGAAGCCCGATGGATCAATTGATAAATATAAAGCTATACTTGTAGATAAAGGCTATAGGCAAAAAGGAAGGGTTGGATTACTTCGACATATATTCATCGGTAATAAGAATTTCGTCCATTCGAATGTTAATAGAAATAAATGCTATTAATGGACTTGAAATACATCAAATGGATGTAAAAACCGCATTCTTAAATGGTGAACTAGACAAGGAAATATATATGGAGCAACCTGAAGGGTTCAAAGCTCCCGGACAAGAATGAAAAGTATGTAAGCTTGTTAAATCACTTTATGGATTAAAAAAAGCACCTAAGCAATGGCATGAAAAAATTGATAATGAAATGTTATCAAATAGCTTTAAAATTAATGAATGCAATAAATGTGTTTATTTTAAATACATTCAAAATGGATATGTCATTGTGTGCCTCTATGTTGATGATATGCTTATCATGAGAAGTAATTTGGAAATTGTCAAAAATACAAAACAAATGTTGAGTAGTCGTTTTGACATGAAAGATTTGGGTATCACCAATGTTATATTAGGACTTAAAATTTCTAAAATATCGGATGGACTTATATTATCTCAATCTCATTACATTGAGAAAATACTTAAAAAATTCAAGAAGTATGATATCAGTCCTACCAAGACACCTATAGATGTAAATTTACATCTAGCAGGAAATAATGGTGAAAGTATATCTCAACTAGAATATTCTCGTATTATCAGCAGTTTAATGTATATCATGAATTGTACGCGACCGGACATAACATACTCAATAAGTAAGCTAAGTCGATTTACGAGTAATCCAGGGAGAGATCACTGGAAGGAAATATTGAGAGTTTTGGGTTATTTGAAATATACTCAAAACTATGGACTACACTACTCAAAATATCCAGTTGTTCTTAAAGGACATTGCGATGCAAATTGGATATTCGATAATAAAGACTCCAAGTCTACAAGTGGGTATGTGTTTACCCTTGGAGGTGCATCCGTATCTTGGAAATCTTCAAAACAATCGTGCATTGCTAGATCAACAATGGAATCCGAATTCATTGCACTATACAAAGCTGGAGAAGAAGCTGAATGGCTTCGAAATTCCTTAGAGGATGTTCCAAATTGGTCGAAACTTGTGCCCATAATATATATACATTGCAATAGTCAATCGGCGATTGGAAGGGCAAAGAATCACATGTATAACGGAAAGTCATGACATATTCATTGTAGACATAATACCGTTAGACAACTTCTCTTACACGAAATTATCTCAATTGACTATGTAAAGTCAAAAGATAATATAGTGTATCCACTAACGAAAGGTTTAAACCGAGAGCAAGTTGAAAGATAATCGATAGGAATGGGTCTAAAGCCTATAAATAAATAAGAATCAATATAGTGGCAACCCAAACTAGCTAACTGGAGATCTCAAGATCTAGTTTTAATCGGAAAACCGTACTACATTGTATTCAGTAAGCACTGGACGATATTTAATCATATCCATTTCAAAGATGAGGCAGTGCACATCTGTCACGAAATTAGGATAAGTGATGCTTTTAATGGCCTCCATATATTAGTTTGTCTAAGTGGGGTATTGCATGATACTCTTTATAGAAGTCACCTACGTGAGTAAGAAAGGGGCCACTTCTATGAGAATAATGAAAGAAAAATTCTCTAAAATACTCACGAAACTAATGGTGTTCATGGCCAAAATGAACACAAACGTGAGAACCAACTGTGTTGAAGAATTGTTACGTGAATACTGTTGTCTAGGTTTACATAAACGATTGACGATTCAAAGACGTGAAGTCTACTAATTAACCAAGTAAATTCGATGGTATATCACTAAGGAAAGTTCAAGGCCACTAGGATACTTCTCCCGATGCAATCAGTTGTACTCAACCTGTGTCTACATTAGCATATGTTCTGTTTTATTTATAGTAATATATCATTCATTTGGGGGATTGTTGAAAAAATGGGACTTAATATGAATACTTAAAGCTGTCCAGAATTTTCTGGACAGAATTTTAAGCAACTTTATGCTCAAATTTAGATGGGACCCACACCACGATAATTGTGGGACTATAGACGAATGCGTTCTCCTTCGCAAGGAAATTAACGTAGTATATTCAAATGTCCAATTCCATTAAGTTATGAATGATATAGACGATTTGAGAATATGCAACATAAACTAATAGATCTCCTGGTAATACAAAGTTATATGATAAATTTTACAATACTGCTCACGAAATAGGCACCCCTTCCCGTTTAGAATCTCTTTCGCTCTAGCCGTTTCCCCTATCAAACCCTACCCTAATTAAGGTTTCCATGGATTCCCTACCTTCTCCTCTTTAAGGAGAAGGCATTCAACCCTCCCTTACCCAACCTTCATCCTCAATCGTTCCAAAAGAATCATCCTTTTCAAATCCACACGTTCATCCTGTACCTAAACTTAAGTCTTTTGTTGATGAAGTATGCATCTCTAGATCAACTCCACATTCTTTATTACCTATAACTCGATTCAAAGGTGAGCCAGCAATCATGTATGATGATTTTACTATTCAAGAAATGGCATCCCCCTTAAAGTACTCCCTTGTTGCTAAGTTTTCGCATAGGAGACCACCTGTTGATGACATTCGTAAATTTTTCTCTTCCATCAATCTCAAAGAATCTATTCACATTCGTCTAATTGATCTTAAACATGTCTTGATTCGTCTTGATGATGTAGAGGATTTTCATCGTTTATGGTTAAAAGACATTTGGTTTATTTAGAATTTTCCTATGCGTAGTTTTAAATGGGATCCACACTTTCATCCCAATAAAGAATCTTCTGTCGTTCCAGTTTGGATTCTATTACCTCTACTTCTTATCCATCTGTTCAATAAAATTTCTCTATTCTCCATTGTTCAAGTAGTAGGTAATCCTCTTAAGCTTGATATTGCAACTGATTCTATAGCAATACCTAGTGTTGCGAGAATTTGCGTGGAAGTTTCTCTCAAAAAAACCCTGCCCTCTAGAGTAGGGATTGGAAATAAGAACAAGGATAAAGGTTTTTAGCAACCTATAGTGTACGGAGACTTGCCTTCCTTTTGTTTTTATTATGAGAAAAAAGGTCATGACCAAGATAAATGTCACGTAAAAACGGAGACCGAATAAAAGAAGATAACTGGTATTCACAGTGGATTTCAGAAGGTGAAGCAACATCAGAAAGAATTAGCAAAAGAGTGGGTCATTAAAACTTTTAGGAGGACAGTTGATGAAAAAATCCAAGCACTTGACCAAATACAAGAACTAGAAGAGGGGGAAATTCTTGAAAAAATTCAAAATAGCAATAAAAGAGGCAGTCAACCTCTTATTTCTCATTTCTTCAAGAAACAAAATCCCAATAATAAAACTGCTCCACCTACAGTAGGGTCATCAATTCAAAAGGAGGTTTCAACTAGTGTGCCCATTCGGACTAACACGGAAGAGTTAACAACAAGTACAGTGAAATAGAGGATCAACACAGAAGTACAACAAAGGACCAACTCAGAAGAAGTAGAGCAAGAAGAGCTAGAGCCTAATTATGTGCAGCATACAAATATTGAAGGGGATATGATCAGAAGTAGGCCGCAGTCCATTCCCAATGAATCCCAAGAAATATCTCAATTTCAAAATGAAGGGGAATTCATTATTCTTTCAATAACTGATAAGGATGATGGTTTTGTCACAGTTACTAGAAGGAAGAAAACTCTAGAAAAGGGTGTTAAAAAACCAGATCTTAGTAGTAGCTCAAAAAGGATTCTAAGGGAAAACTATAATTCTAAATATTCTCAACGTTCTTAATGATTGAGTCAATAATTTGGAAAGTTAGGGGGATTTCAAAAAAAGTAGCAATGATAAGGTTGAAAAGATTAAATAGGATTCACGAAATTTAGGTTCTGGTAGTAGCAAAATTAGGTTATGCTTCCAGCATATCTAATAGTAATGGCACAATATGGTGTTTTTTTAAAGAAGGTATAACATGGGAGTTCATTTCAGATATGCCTTAGTGCATTACTCTGAAAGTGAATATTGATGGCAATAATCAGCAAGTGCAATGCAATTTTATTTATGCAAGTTGTATCAGAAATGACAGGAGACTTTTATGGGATTATTTAACTGAAGTGGATAGGGAGTCTGCCTGGTTAGTATGTGGTGATTTCAACATCATTGTTAATCAATCAGAAAAGGCAGGAGGTAATGCTATTAACATAGGGGCTATGTATGAATTTATAGAAAGCATAGAATCCAATAGCCTATTTGATATGGGGTTCAAGGGCTCTAAATTCACGTGGCATAAGAGAAGTAAGGAGAAAAGTATCTGGTGTAGATTGGATAGGATTCTTATGAATCAAGGTTTCCTGGAAATAGGCCTCCACTGGGAAGTTACTCATCTTAACAAATGCATGTCTGATCATAATCCAATGTTGTTGACAGGTAAGTCCCTTAAACAATTGTTTACTAAATCTTTTTACCTTCTTAAGTTTTGGACTAAGAAGGCAGAGTGTATTAAAATTGATAAAGAAACTTGGAAGCAAGTGGAGTGCCAAAATCCGATAGTAGCAATCTCTTTGAAGATTAAATCTATCAGGCATACACTTAGTAGATGGAGTAAATCATGCTTTGGGGATATATTTCAAGAAGCAAGGGAAGATGAAGACCAATTGCTTATAGCTAAATTAGCTTATAACCAAGATCCATCCGAAGATCATAAAGAAAACTTGAATAAGGCTACAGTAGATCATAATTATCACCTCAAGTTAGATGATGACGACTGGACTCAAAAGGCTAATGATAAGTGGGCTGCGGATGGAGATATAAATACTGCTTACTTTCATAAATATGTTAAAATCAAGCATAGAAGATTGTACATTCCCAGGATAAAGAAGAAGGATGGTTCATGGGAACAAAGCATTGAGGATATAAAGTCAGAAGCTATAGATCATTTCGCAGCAGCATTTCAATCAGAAGAACTCTGTAATCCAATGGTGGAGAATCAGGTGTTAAACATAATTCCGAAGTCCATTGATGAAAATCAGAACCAGAAGTTGATTGCTTGGCCAGACATGGAAGAAGTAGAACAAGCTGTAAAGGGTCTAAATGTCTCAAGTGGTCCAGGTGTTGATGGATTCAATGGTTTCTTTTATACTTTCTTTGGGAAGATATTAATCTTGATGTCTTTAAGGAAGTGCAGAGTTTTTTTGCAGGTGCTACTCTTCCTAAAATCACCACTGCCACAAAAATTTCTTTGATTCCAAAAACTGGAAATCCTCAATTTTTTAATGATTTCAGACCTACAAGTATGCAAAATTTTATCAACAAAATTTTCTCTAAAATTTTTAATGATAGAGTTGCAAAGCTTTTGAATCAAATCATTTCCCCAATTCAGTCAGGTTATATTAAAGGAAGGTCCATCACAAAGAATGTTATTTTGCCTCAAGAATGCTTATCCAGAATCAACCATAAAATTTTTGGAGGGAACATCATTATGAAGTTGGATATGGCTAAAGCTTATGATAGGGTCTCCTGGTTGTTCCTTCTAAAAGTCATGAGAAGAATGGGATTTTGTGAACAATGGCTTGATTTATTATGGAGGTTCATTTCTAACTGCTGGTTTTCTGTCATGATTAATGGAGAAAGAACAGGATTCTTCAAATCTTCAAGAGGTTTAAGGCAAGGGGATCCCCTATCCCCTAGCCTTTTCATTATTATGGTTGATGCTCTCTCAAAAAAATTAGAAAACCTTATGTCTAAATCAAGTTTTGTGGGGTATAAAATGCCTTTGGGCAGCCCCAGATTTAACCATTTATCTTTTACAGATGATATTATTATCTTCAGTTCTGGAGCTAGGAGGGATGTCAAGAGCCTTATGACAGTCTTAAACCATTATGAAGAAGTGTCAGGCCAGAGAATCAACAAATCAAATAATAACATCATAGCCTCTAAGCATATAGGCCTAAGATCTCTTAATCATCTGAAGGAGAGTACTGGCATGAAGATGAAGTCAGATTCAATTAAGTACCTAGGTTGTCCTATCTATAGTGGAAGGAAGAGAATGAATTATTTTGAAGATATGGTGCAGAAAATCAAACAAAGAATCCAAGGGTGGAAGGCAAAATGCTTAAGTTTTGGAGGGAAGATTATTCTAATAAACTCAATGTTGTCCTTTATGTATCTGTATCTATTATCTGCTCTTAGTCCTCCAAAAGCAATTCTTAATAGAATATCTGCTCTTCTTTCAAAATTCTTCTGGAGTTCAAGTTTTGGGGCTCCAAGGCACCAATGGTGTAGTTGGGATTCTATAGCGAAACCTATCAAAGAAGGTGGTCTAGGTATAAGGCATATAAATTATATTCACTCCTCCCTCAGTATGAAATTATGGTGGAATTTTAGATCTCAAAATTCCTTTTGGACTCAATATATGAGGGTTGCTTACTGTAGGAACTACCACCCTATTTCTGCCCCTAGAAGAGGCTGTGCTCAAACTTGGAATCGAATGTGTTCAGTAAGGGAAAAGACAGAAGATCATATGATGTGGATGATTGAAGATGGCTCTATAAATATTGCTAAGGATAATTGGAGTATATTTGAATGTAAGTTATTACCAGATTCTGAATCGGGTCTAATTAAAGACTTCTGGAGTCAAGACAAAAAGTGGGATAAAGAAAAGTTAGAAAATCTGTATAATCAAAATGTGGTCCAAAAAGTTTTGAATTTCGAGGAGATTATGACCAATAAACCTGATTCTCCCATCTGGAAGCCAACTAGCACACGTAATTTCTCTATCTCCTCAGCTAGGAACATAAACAGAAATCAACTTCCTTCAAGACTGAGCTCAAAATTTATATGGCATAAGAATCTTCCTTCCAAAATGTTAGTCTTCGTGTGGAAAATGATGAATAATCTTCTTCAAATAGATGAAAAGATAAAATCCATTGGTTTTAGAGGCCCATCCAAATGTTGTTGTTGTTCAAAGCCAAGAGAAGAGACTCTAGATCACCGGTTTGAGGAGGGAGATGTAGCTAGCAGCACATGGGATCAAATGACTAAAGAGTTTGGGATTACAAGACACAAAGGAGGTGTTAGAAATCAACTTTTCCAATGGTGGATATATGGGGTAAAGCTAAACAAAAGTAAAAGACGAATTGTTCTTGCTTTAATTAGTTGGTGTATTTGGTGTTTCAGAAATAAATGCAAATTTGATGATAGTATTCCTAGTGTAAATTATGTCCTATATCATATCAAGTCTGAGTTTGTTATCAATAAATTCTTCAAAAGCCTAAATTGCAGATGCTGATCAAATGGAATCTTCCTAGAATATGTGCTTTAAAGCTTAATGTCGATGGCAGTGCCATTGGAAATCCAGGTAATGTAGGGGGGGAGGAATCCTAAGGAATCACTCAGGGGACATGATTTGGGCATTTTGGAGTAGTGTCTAATATGGAAGCAGAGGCTCTGGCTTTACTTAAAGGTCTGGAATTTTTTATGGACTTCATTGACTATGATCTATCTATAGAGAGTGACTCTAAAGTTTTAGTGGACTTAATTCAAAATAAAGGTTCTTCCCCTTGGAAAATTCAGTGGTATGTGTTCAAAATCAAAAGTTTATTGATCAGGCTAAAGGCCTGAATTGATCATATTCATAGAGAGGCTAATCAAGTAGCAGATTTCCTTGCAAAACTAGGCAGTTCTCAGCATGCAGATTTCTTTTCTCTTAGTAGAGATGATTTACCAAAGTAGCTGAAAGGTCCTATAAGAGTAGATAGATGGGGTTTACCTTCATTCTGAAATGCCTAAGGGTCATTGGTGTCTTGTTTGATCCACTGGTTTCTTAAAGTTGGTTTTAATCAGCTCTTTGCCATATGATTCTTAAGGGTTCTATGTTATAAAGAACATCGTTTATGCTTCTTGTTTCCTTCTTTCTTGATTTTTCTCAATGTTGTAAGCTTTTTAGAAGAGGCTAGTTCTTCTATCAATTGAGAATAAAAGGATGATAGTTCTTAAAAAAAAGTGACTAAAAAAAACTTTGAAAGTTAGTGAATTGGGTATGTTTTAACTCTTGTCCCACATTAGAAGAGTAGTGGAAAGTAATTCTGTAATTTCTTATTCTTTTGTAATATACTTTTGTTGTACCAAGTAAGTAATTCTCATTTTCTATAATTTCGTTTTAATTCTGTAATAATTATTTCATTAATAATTATGTACTATTTGCTAATTAATTAGTAGACATAACACTTTTTAGATTGTGACCCTCAACCTATATAGGGAGCCAATGAGTCACGATATCTGTTTGACTCATTTAGATTTTAGACTAGCAACAAGTATCGATTCAAAGAACATAAATTTTTTGTGATTCTTCTCCTTTAAGACAGGGAAATGATATTCTTTGATTGAAAAGTTGTGTTGAAGTATCAAAGAGCTGACACAAAGATTTGCATACAATACAACATTATCACTTATATAGTTTTTCTCCAAGGAGATGGCTAATTATGTATGAATAATTAAAATAAACTCTTGAATATGTATATACCTGTTTTGAAATTATGACCTTTGTATTAAAAAAATGAGTGGAACTTGAGAGTGTTAATATTCACATTAGATTTGAAAGACTCATATTTACAACATCGTGCATCTCCACACACACACACACACACACACACACACACACACACACACACACACATATATATATATATATATATATATATATATATATATATATATATACACACGTTCATTTTTTGCCGCATACTCCCCATCATTTAATCATATTATCTCCTTAATATAGCAAGCTTAAATGCAAATCGCTAAAATTGCCTGACACCACATCATATTATATTTACCTCAATTTATGTTCGAACGTTGAACATAAATTACCTGACACCACATCGCTGAAATTAACCCGACCATTCATATCAAGCCAAACACATCACGTAACGGTTCCATCCGTCACCGAATTCACATCTGATAACTGTATTGATATAGGCCTACAAGGCGCAGTGATATCCAACTCGGGTAAATTTATGACCGACACATTTGAGCATCATAAGTAAAAAGACCCAACACAAGAGCTAGGTACACATAATCGGGTGAAGGGTAATACACCATAGACCAATTGCCCAAATTTTGATAAACTAGTACAAGCCACTCTACATACGGTTGCTTAATAACACCAACAGGAATACGAAACTCTTTGTACATATTAACACCTCTAGTCCTTAAGCTAACACTGCAGATCCTTATTTCTGAAACCCTAACCCTGGTCAAATTTAATGGAACATCACCATTATAAGAAATACCTGTGCGAGGGCGAACAAATTCTCGATAAGCACATTCTTGCATAAATTCCTCACCTCAGCCTCAAGCACTTTTAAAACATTGTTACATGATGCATCTAAGCCACATACAAAAAGAGACTCGCTTGAACATTGAAAAATAAAAACTTGCATTGACACGACGGATTGAGGTAGAGTTTTTCTTTATGTGACATGATTTTTCTCTTATGATACATTTTTTCCCCTCTTCACTCAAATGAGCATGCCATTTTTTTAGGGGGGGAGTGGCGGAGGGAATATAATACACAAATAGCGGAGCAATAATGAAAATATCGTTGAATAGAAGTGCAACGATGTGAAATAGAGAACACTATTTGTGACATGCTATTCTAGATGCTCAATAGCATTTTAGAGAGCAAAAGACAATTTTAATGGTCCCATGAATCAACATCTCAAACTTATTTTTCAAAGATACCTTATTCTTACTCAATTGTCTTGATCTTATTTAAAATACCCCATTTTTTTATTTAAAGTTGCCAAAACTCTAATGTTCAAATCCTGAACCCGTATTCCATAATTCATGATTTCTTCACAAATTTAATGATCAAGAATTTCTCCCATCAACCTTTGAAACAACCTCCAAAATATTTGTACTCTAATCACATGCTTTAAAATATAAAAATTGTGGGAACCATTTGAAACATCGGTGTCTAAAAAATTGAGTAACTGATCCACAAAAGAATACATACCCTCCAAACCTGTATAACTAACCTGGATCACTGATAAGCACTATATACTGATATCCAGAATAAGAATGCAACAGAAATATGGGTCAATCTTTGTAGTTGAAATACTGAAAAAGAAGCTTCACAATCACTGGTCAAAAATCGGGAATCGAATTTAGTTATACCAAATCGAATGGATATCTAAAGCTAAAAGATACATTTCATTCAAAAATGAAGATGATTTAAGCCGTTGAAAAGTTCTGGCTCAGAGAGAAACTTTATCCTTTGGGATCCTTGTTATAAAAAGAGACATTACAAAAGAACATTTCATCTCTCAAAATCATTGTAAATTCTTCAACTTATGAAATTGTGACCTCTATGTTTGTATGTGTTTGTTGAAATATGATATTAATTCCTAGAATAGTCTAGAAATTGATAGAAAATGTCAACCATTAACTATAAGTTAATCCATATTAGATAATATAGAGAATACTTTTAATGTATTGAATATTGTAGAATAGTAAGGAAGTATATAGGCTTCTGGAATGTTCCCATAAGGAGGTGGGAACCTTCTGGAGAATTAATCTAGACCATCGATGCAATTAAATCTCCACCATCCATTGAGGAGGTGGGATGCCTATAAATAGGCGGGGAGGTCATTTTGCCAAACCGTTTAATCCATGCATTGTAATCTCTTATCAAGTCTAATACAAAAACTTTTTTCTTTTTCTATATTCCTATATTCTCCTTAGATAAGTTACTAACTAATTCTCCTCCTCCAAATCCTTAGTTTCCCATATCAATCTTAATCCTAGCAATCCTAATTTCCTAAACTAAACATTCAACTACATTCCAAAATACTCCTAAAACAAATATTGGTTCCAGAGCACGGTTCTGTAACCAACCGGGCGTAACTATTTTTTCCTACCAACATCCTTTCACGATAAACTCACTCTGATTTTCGTCTAGCATGTCCTATTCGTTGATTCCAATCCCTACATTTGATGGGGGGTAACTTTGACTTTTGGAGTTTTAAAATGAATACATTTCTCCAAGCCCATGATACATGGGATGTTGTTAGTGAAGGTTTTATCCATCCTGAAGACACTTCTACCCTCACAAATGAGCCAAAGAAGAAACTAAAGGAGAATATAGTGAAGAATGCAAAGCCTTAAGTTTTCTTCAACAAGCGGTGACTGACTCAATATTTCCAAGACTAACTGGAGCCACAAATTCCAAAAAAGCATGGGGGATTTTACAAGAAGAGTTCAAGGGCAATGAAAAGGTACGAGCAATTCAACTACAAGCTTTGAGAAGGGAATATGAGAATTTAAAAATAAAGAAATTTGGGACCTCCAAAACATACTATTCTAAAATAAAGGAATTAGTAAATCAAATGAGAGCCTATGGGAAAGATATACCCGATAAAAGAATTGTTGAAAAAATTCTTATTAGTGTCACTGCAACGTTTGATCCAATTATAACCAAAATTGAAATTACAAAGGACCTAAAAACACTTTTAGTGACCAAATTAATGGGCTCTTTAGAACCATATGAGCAAAGACTTAATAAGCGTAGTGAAGATTTGATGGAAAATGCGTTCTAGTTTAAGTTCAGTTCAAGGTCTCTAAATTCTAGAGAATGTGACTGGAGAAAATTCAAAGAAAATTCTAAAAGGGGGAAACATCTAGAATTAATGGAAATTTGAAAAATCAAGGTGAGAAAAAGGAGAATTTCCACCATGTGGTATTTGTGAAAGGATAAACCATTTGGAAAAAGATTGTTGGTTTCGTAACAAATCAAAAATACCAAAACTGCAAGAAGTTCGGGCATGTAGCAAAAGACTGTCGTCTAAAGGAAAAACACTAAGCCAACTTCTCTGAAGAAAAAGATGAAGAAAGAGTTATTTTCCATGATTGTCAAGCAATAACAAAGGATAAGGAGGATACTTGGTACATCAACAGTGGCTGCAACAATCACATGACTGCAAAAGAGTACATCTTCTAAGAAATCTACACGCGAGTTAAGTCACAAATCCAATTGGGAAATGGTGTAGTTGTAGAGGAAAAAGGCAAAGTCATAATAGCCGTGCAGATAAAAAAATGTATGCGCCTGATTAAAGATGTCTTACTTATGCCTAGTTTATACCAAAGTCTACTTAGTGTCGATCAAATAATGGAAAACGGGTAATTTTTATACTTTTTCGGAGACTCATGTAACATCTATGTCAAGAAGAACAAAAATCTAGAAATAGTTATAGTAAAAATGAAGAACAAAAAAATTTCCCTATCGAGTGGAGATATGCAAAAGACACATCTATGAAGGCACAAGTAGATGACTCGTGTCTATGGCACCAAAGATTAGGTCACTTCAACTTCTACGCATTAATGTTACTCCATCAGAAGAACATGATAAGAGATGTACCGCTGATAAAAGAGATAGATCATGTCTACGAAGGCTGTATGCTTGAGAAGCAACAAAGACAACTTTTCCCATCAGGCAAATCATGGAGAACCAAGTCATTACTAAAGCTGGTGCACACCAACGTGTGTGGTCCTATGAGGACATCTTCTCACGAGAATAACAGGTACTTCATCTTATTCATTGATGACAATACAAGAATAACATGGGTCTATTTTCTCTGTAAAAAATCAAAACTTTTTAGAGTTTAAAAAAAATTAAAAACTTTGTTGAAAAACAAAGTGGCCACTGTATAAAGGTTTTGAGAAGTGATAAAGGAAAGAAGTATAAGTCCAATGAATTTGATAAGTTTTGTTAATATAAAGGAGTAGAAGACCAATAAACTATTGGGTACGCTCCAGAGCATAACGAAGTTTCTAAAAGAAAAAATAGGATAGTCATACAATGGCGACTAGAACGATGCTCAAGGAGAAGGGACTTCCTAATAATTTCTGGGTGGAAGCAGTCTACACTACAGTATACCTCCTAAATAAGCTTCCCACCAATGTTGTTCAAAATAAGACACCGGTTGAAGCTTAGAGCGGTCAAAAGCCATAAACAAAACATCTCAGAGTGTTGGGGTGCATATGTTATTCTCAAGGTTCTAAAAAATGCGGGGCGTAATCGAAGCGTGGAGGCCAAGCCTTAAACCTTAGAAGACTAGGCAGGCCTTAGGCGTAAAAAGGCGTTTAGGCCTTTTTAATATATTTTAATATTTTTTAACCATAACAAGGGTATTAAAATACTAAAATTGTACATATCATAAAAATATGTCTGAGTATTTACAAATTAAATTACTATTTGATTATTTTGGACGAGATAACAATCCGGTTTGTAAAAAAACTCTTTAAAAGACGATATCGTTTCACTAAATCATTGTTGTTTTTTAATAAAAAAATGAGCCTTAAGGGTTTTACCAAGAATAAGGCGTAAAAATCTTAAGGCGGGGCGTTTCTACCAAGCCTCAATCCTAGGCGTGCCTAGCAAGAGCCTAGGTGGTTTTTTTTAGAACATTGGCTATGATTATGTTCCAACCCAAAAGAGAAGAAAGTCTGACGACAAGTTAGAGAAAGGAATCTTCATAGGCTATAGTACTCAATCAAAAAGCTATCGAGTCTATAGCCTTAGAACTAAGAAGTTGATGATCGATCGTGATGTGGAGTTCGATGAGAGCGCTACCTAGAACTGGGAAGAAGAGAAGATTAAAAGAAGAAGAAACATCATATCTACACTGCCATAATAAAGTGAAGATATGGAGACTACAGCTGCCCCGACACCAAAAACAACACCTCAAACATCACCAAGGCAAGAAAATACATCTCCAGAATCAAATCCTAGATGGACCAAACCACTATCAGAGATCTATAAAATTTGCAACTCTACGATTCTATAACTAGAGATTTATAAATATGTTGCAAAGCAAGAAGTCTGGGGTAAAGATATGGAAGAAGAGATGAAGATGATCGAGAAGAACAAGACTTGAGAGTTGGTGGATCGACCAAAGGATAAAGACATCATCGGAGTATAGTGGGTCTACAAAACCAAACAATAACCTGATGTCTCAATCCAGAAACACAAAGCAAGGTTAGGGGTAAAAGGCTACTCATAAAAAATTGGACTTTACTACAATGAAATATTTGCACCAGTGGCATGACTAGACACCATTAGAGTACTAGTAGCGCTAGCAACTCAAAATCGCTGGAAGATTCATCAATTAAATGTCAAATCAGCATTCCTCAATGGATATCTCGAGGAAGAAACCTACGTTGAACAATCATAAGGTTTTGAGGTACAAGGAAAAGAAGATAAAGTCCTTCTACTAAAGAAAGCCTTGTACGGTATAAAGCAAGCTCCAAGAGCTTGGTACATCAAAATTGACAAATACTTTACCAATCAAAGATTTAGGAGGAGGCTATATCAAGACCCAAGGTCAGAATGATACTCTTATCATTTCCCTTCATGTTGATGATTTAATCTATATAGGCAATGACGAGAAGATAATCAAAGAATTTAAAGAAGACATGACGAAGACATTCGAGATGAGCGACTTGGGCTTGATGCATTACTTTTTTAGCATTGAAATAAGCCAAGGAAATCGTGGAATCTTTGGGTCCCAAAATAAATACACGGATAACCTCCAAAAAAAGTTCCATATTTATAATTGCAAATCCATTGCTACACCTCTCACGACAAATGAAAAACTTAGGAAGGATGGAGGTGGGTTAAAAGCAGATGCCTCTTTCTAAAGGAGCCTTATTGGGAGCTTACTATATCTCACAACTACTCGTCCGGACATAATATAGGCTACAAGTTTTTGTGACACCCCGCTTATTTAAATAAGAGGTGGCCAGCCTGATATCCCAATAATTATAGGAATCATAGATGGTCCATTCTTAGCATCAACATAAAGCATCAAGTATACAGGATAACCACCAATTATTGTAGAAAATGGATTGTCAAAAATTGATTTTGTATGGTAATGAAAAGCATTTAAACAATCCAATTTAAAGAGATGGTGGTTACAAATAAAGATAGATAGTCATTTTATCTCCTTACAATAAAAAAACCGAATAAGCTGTCGGATTGACATACCAATACAATTTGAGTTACAACGAGTATTACAGTACAATATCACATAATATAATACAAGTACAAAACATGGGCAAAACGCCCGGACGTATAACCGATCATAACTAGAATACAAATATGGAGGCGTCTATAACAAAATATCCCGCAACATCCGCAAGGTGTTAAAGCTCCAAGACATTGTGATGGAAAAACCAATACGGGCGTCCTTGCGGTGGAGCACCTGGTCGTATAAAAGGTTCATGCAAAACAAAGAAATATGAACGGGTCAGGGCACAGTTTTTATATGATCACCAGATGAATAAAGAGTATGACAGTCGTGGACAAGTTAATCATCATCACAAATGATAAGAATTTAACTACTCAATCTACGAGCATAAATTAAAGCAAATATAATGACCATAATTCCAATTTAAATACGCAAGAGGGAATGAATAAAATATTATCAACTAAGATTCACTAACCTATTTACACAACTTCATTTCACCTTTACATATCTCATTAGGAAACATATACAAGGCAATTTATGTCTTAAAGTGTCATATAAACAATAGGATTCCACTTTAACAAGAATAGTTATATTACACATCATATAACGATTCTAAGACCGTCCTTCCGAGTTTCCCCTCTGGACGCGCCCCTAAATAGCTATCATCTTCCAGGGCCTATCAAACAAGGCAACCTGGGCATCCTACATCGCGTGACGTCGGGAAGTGGCCATATACCTGCGACAGTGAGTCATAACCACACCCGGAATTACCTCACTTCGCATAATAATCACATAATATAATAACCGGTCCTATGGTCGAGGACTATATTTGCCCTGCATTCACTAGCCATGGGACTTCACCTCATATGCGTACTTCCCCTATGATAGCATTTAGAGAGGTGTGTATATATAAATTTATCATTCACAATTTTAATCTCATTTTAAGATATACCTCACATTTTATCCGGGGCCATACATAATTAATATCATCATTATAAACCTCAATGATTAAATAACCCCTAACTTAGTCTCTGAGAATTGATGGTGTTACTATAAACCCCCAAGTCTATCATACCCCAATCACATCTCGAAAGTTCCCCAATTATTTAATTTTACGTCTCTTAATATCAAACTAACTTGTTAAAGGAAGGAAATACCTAATTATCTATTTATTGATCCCTGGAATAAGCCCCAACTATTCCCTTACTAACATAAGGTAGTTACCTAACTAATATAAGACTCTAGGAAACTAAGTTTACTTCATAAGAGAAGGTTCCTAAGTCCTAAGCCTAAAAGAAAAGGATTAAAACTAAGTTAGAAAAATCACCTAAAACAGTAGGAATTTCGAATCGATTCGCCCTGGCCGAATCAATTCAGTCTTGAAGCGAATCGATTCGAATGGTCCGAACCGATTCGGTCAAGAGAACCCAATATTCTGCATGCTTCCGAATCAGTTCGGAGAGGTCGAATCGATTCGGTAATCACAAACCTGTATCCTACCCCTTTAGCGAATCGATTCGCTAGGGGGGAATCGATTCGCCTGGCCCAGAATTTCTGATTTTGGCTATGGAGTTTAATGCCCTACTTTTCCCAAACTCATATATAACCACAACAACCATCTTTAATCCAACCCAAAATAATCATCAATACATCCAACTATTATGATTCACACAATAACTATCTAATCAAAGATTTAGGGCTCAAACACTACAATTTCCCTAAAACCCCATATTTGTTTAATTCATTCCAATACACACTATCAATACAATTTATTCATCCTAAATCATATCTTAGCAAGTAAGAAACTTGCCTTAAGCAGAAATCTTCAATTCCTTTATGGTAGAAGCAAGATCAAACTCCAAATCTTCAATTCTTCTCCTTTCTCTTCTTTTTCCCCAATTTCTCTTGTTCTCTCTTTCTTTCTAAGTTTAGTAGGAACACACTTAAGAAATAAAAGGGTTTCCAAGACATAATCATTCCCTTAACATTAATTCCTTTCTTTAAATGCTAATACACCCTTAAAATGACTCGTAAATACATAATTGAGCCATAATCAGTTAAAAGTGCCCAGAACCCAAAAACACAATATGTCACTTATTTTGACTATCTTGACTATTTCGGGACTAGCTATGCCCTCTAAATTGGCATCCAGAATAATATATCTGATTTCCATTTTCAACTTCATTTAAACCATAATTGTCGTGTAAAGCACAATGACACCCTATCTCATAACGTAATGCCATTTACATTCACATAACAGTAAATAAGCACAACTTGATAAATATTATCTTTTAATTCACTTAAAACAATATTTATCCCATTTACCAATATTTTATATAATTATCTCACATAGCAAATTAATATAAAATAAATTACTCAAAAGTAAGGGTTATTACACCCACCCCCCCCCCTATAAGAGAATTTTGCCCTAAAAATTCAGGCGTACCTTACAAAAAGAGATGTGAATACTTTTCTCGCATATCATCCTCACGCTCCCACGTCGATTCCTCGGCATTGTGATGACCCCATTGAACTCGAACCAAGGGCACCACTCGAGATCTTAGCCTCCATTCCCCGTGATCTAAGATTTCAACTGGTTGTTCTCCATATGAAATATCGGGTTGTAATTCGATGTCATCCAAAGGAATATGACAATGAGCTCCTTCACACCTCTTGTACTTTTTCAAAGATGAAACATGAAACACATCATGAATTTGTTGTAAGTGTTCCGGTAAGGCAAGTTGATACGCTACTGGGCCTACCTTAGCAATAATGGGAAAAGGTTCTACATAACGCGGTGCAAGCTTTCCTTTCTTCCCAAATCTCTTTATACCTTTCATTGGCGATACTCGCACCAAGACTTGATCTCCTACCTCCAATTCTACATGCCTCCTATTAGCATTAGCATAACTCTTTTGTCGATATTGAGCTATTCGGATGCGACTACGAATAAGTTCAATCTTGGAAGAAGTATCTTGGATCATTTCAGGTCCAAGAAATTTATTATCCCCTACTTCCAACCAATAAGTAGGTGACCTACACGGCCTGCCATAAAGTGCTTCATAGGGTGCCATCCTGATAGTGAATTGGTACAAGTTATTATAAGCAAATTCGACCAAAGGGAGATATTGTTCCCAACCACCTTTGAAATCAAGCACACACATTCGGAGCACGTCCTCCAACATTTGGTTGACTCTTTCTGTCTGTCCATCTGTTTGAGGGTGATAAGAGGTACTCAACTTCAATTCGGTTCCCATAGCTTCTTGGAAACTTCGCTAAAAATGGGAAACAAAAATTTTATCTCGATCGAAGACTATATTTATGGGCACCCCGTGGAGTCTAACAACCTCCGCAATAAATAGCCGAGCATAACGAGCAGCATTGTAATCTGTGCATACGGGTAGGAAATGTGCTGACTTGGTAAAATGATCGATAATCACCCAAATAGAATCGCGACCATTTTGTGATGTTGGCAATCCCGTGACGAAATCCATCGAGATGCTTTCCCACTTCCATACCGGTATTTCTAAGGGTTGTAACAACCCCGTTGGTCTTTGATGATCTACCTTCACCAGTTGACAAGTAGTGCATTGTGAAATAAATTCATAAATGTCTGTTTCATGCCTGGCCACCAATAATGATGGCGCATGTCTTGGTACATTTTATCCCCACCAGGATATACTGTAAACTTATATCCATGAGATTCTATCATCACATCCCGTCTTAAATCCCCTTCGTCTGGGACAATGAGTCTCCCGTGGAAACACACCCCACACTCAGAACTTATAGAGTAGGATTCTTCTCCCCCGGTCAACAATTGGCGTATACGGTCCTGACCACTTTTGTCCCTTCCTTGAGCTTCAACAACCCTTGCCACTATCGTAGGCATAACGGTCAACACCGACATAAATGCTCTAGCAACCTCATCTTTTTGGCTAAGTTCCCTCCATTTAGCTTTCCATATCTGCGCTAACTCCCCCTCGGGTTTTCGACTCAACGCATCCGCCACCACATTCGCCTTGCCCGGGTGATAGTGAATATCAAATTGGTAGTCTTTCACAAACTCTAACCACCGACGCTGTCGCATATTTAAATCTTTCTGTGAAAACAATTATTGCAATGATTTGTGGTTCGCGAAAAGACTAAATTTCTCCCCCAGGAGATAATGTCTCCAAATCTTCAAGGTAAAAACAACTGCAGGGAGTTCCAAATCATGAATCGGATAATTCTTTTCATGGGGCTTGAGCTTACGAGAAGCATAAGCAATAGCCCGCTGCTCTTGCTATAATACACCTCCCAACCGTTGCAGAGATGCGTCGGTGAAGACCAAATATTCTAACCCCAGCCTCGATAATGAAAGGATTGGAGCAGAAGTCAACATATCCTTGAGCTCATCAAAAGCTAGCTGACAAGAATCATCCCAAACAAACCTCACTCCTTTTTGAGTTAAATTGATCAAAGGGCTAGCAATATTAGAAAAACCTTTGATAAATCGGCGGTAATATCCAGCCAAACCCAGAAAACTACAAATTTCTGTAGGTGTCGTGGGCTGACCCCACTCCTTCACCGCTATAACTTTACTCGGGTCCACCGAAATACCCTGAGTTGTCACAATGTGACCCATAAAATGTACTTCCTGCAACTAAAAACCGCACTTTTCAAACTTGGCATACAATTGATGATCCCTCAACGTCTGCAGGACCAACCGTAAATGAGTAGCATGATCGTCTTCTGTTTGAGAATACACTAGGATGTCATCAATGAACACGATAAAAAATTGGTCCAGGAAGTCTCGAAACACTCTATTCATAAGGTCCATAAACACTGCAGGAGCATTGATTAGCCTGAAAGGCATAACCAAGAATTCGTAGGACCCATATCTAGTTAGGAACGCAATTTTGAACACATCTTGATATCGTATCCATACCTGGTGATATCCTGTCCTTAAATCTATTTTAGAGAAGTACGGTGCTCCCCTAAGTTGATCGAACAAATCATAAATTAGAGGCAGTGGGTACTTGTTCCTGATGGTAACTTTATTCAACTCCCGGTAATCAACACACAATCGAAGATAACGATCTCTCTTCTTCACAAACAATACAGGAGCTCCCCACGGTGAAGTACTACACCTAATAAACCCCTGTTCTAGCAACTTCTGAATCTGATCTCTTAACTCCCTCATTTCAACAGGAGCCATACGATACAGAGCTCTAGCAATCGATCGCGTTGTGCTAAATCAATTACAAACTCAATCTCCCTACTTGGAGGTAAACCCGATATTTCCGGAAAAACGTCTTTGAATTCCCTAACAACCAAAATTGAATCTAAGGAAACAACTACATCATGAGAAGTCTCCTTCGCAATGCAATATAAATAAGTGCTAGAACCTCCCTCTGAACGAGGCATAGCCACTAATAACATCTCTTGCCCCGGAATGGCAAAAACTATACTTTTCCCATAGCAATTTACTATCACACGATACTTCACTAGACAATCCATACCCTGAATTACATCATACCCGACCATATCAAGGACGAGAAAATCGGCCTCAAAACACAAGTTACCAAGATTTATTTCTATTTGTCCATAAACAAAGAAAATGAGTGAACCATCACCCATAGAAGATTCAACACTAGTGAAAGTACTTTCTGCAGATTTAATTAACTCCGTAGACTGAGCAAAGCTTCTAGAAATAAATAAGTGTGTCGCACCTGTATCAAATAATACACGACCCATGTGCCCATGAATTGGAAACTTACCCTCAATAGCTGGTGGCGCTAGCAGGGCTGGAGGAAGCATAGCATCTTGTATGTGGTAAACACGCCCATATTGTAGTTGTCCCTGTTGTGGAGGGATAAGTGCGTTAGGCACTTGTGGCGGTAACTGGGCCTGTGGATGTTATGGAACCCTAGGAAACTGTCCACCAATCAACTGTGGATACGACTTCTTATAATGCCCCAACTCCCCACATTGAAAGTAACGACCCGTCATGTTCTCCTGATTTCGACCCCGGTTATTTCCAAACTGCCCAAAGCCTTACCTAGATGGCCTCTACCCCCATTACCATCCCGACCTTCTTGTTGCTGGGCACCCTGACCGTGCCTAATATTACTGCCGCTAAAATTAAATCCACCAAAATGTTGCCTTTTGGACAAGTTCCCTTGCGGAGTGTCCCTTTCTTTTTGTTTACTCCCCGATGATTGGGACGAGGGTAGTGCTCCTCCTCCTGTCCCATTGCCTCCTGGTTTACCCGTTGGTCCCAAAACTGAAGCCTTCTTACTACTTTGAACATGTAACCGATGATCTTGACAATGGAGTAACGCGGCATTCATTACATCCCCAAAAGTTTGTAAATCGGGATTGCCTAGCAAATGTTGTCGTATCCTCCAATGTAAAACTCCAATAAATTTGGATATCCTTCTCTCCTCGGGAGTTACCTCATCCGGCACAAAACTAGCTAACCGAGTGAATTCCTCCTCATACTCTGTAACTGAACGTTCACCTTGCACTACATCTTGAAGTTTTCTTCTCATCTCCCTTTGAATTGCGGGAGTAAAATACTTCCGATCAAACAAAACCCAAAATTCAGTTATAGTCATAGTATCTCGTTGTTCTGGCAAAGGTCATCGATTCCCACCAATGTAATGCTGCTCCAACTAGTTTAAAAGTAGCAAGGATTTATTTCCTTTCCTCACTACACTCCACCATGCGAAGATGACGATGTATATCCTTTTTCCATTGAATAGCTACTATCACGTCGGAACCTCCTTGAAATTCTGGGGGATGGCCCTTTAAAAAGGATTTTCTGACTCTTTCCCACGTAGAAGGTCCCGCAGGGGCTTGTACTTCCTGAGCTCGTGGTTGTTGGGCTTGTGGTAATTGCTGAACTACGGCAGACATTACAGCATTAACTGTTTGGGCCACAATATTGGCCACTTCAGCTGCATTTATCGTTCCTTGCGGTGGAGGTGGAGGACCTACATCATCATCTACAACTCTGTTCCTTCTCGCAGGATGACCACTTTTAGGCGGCATCTGAATTGAAGAAACACTAGAGTTAGAATACTATTTAGAACAATTTTTTGGGGCAGAAGATGGCAAATAAAATAGTCCTATCATTAAGCTCTATATCAAAGAACGCTATGACAGAACGTGACAAGTTCGCATAGATCCTAAAGACTCTAGAACCTGATGCTCTGATACCATCTGTGCACCCCGCTTATTAAAATAAGAGGTGTCCAACTCGATACACTAATAATTACAGGAATCATAGATGGTCCATTCTTAGCATCAACATAAAGCAGTAAGTATACAGGATAACCACCAATTATTTTAGAAAACGGATTATCAAAAATTGATTTTGTATGGTGATGAAAAGCATTTAAACAATCCAATTTAAAGAGATGATGGTTACAAATAAATATATATAGTTGTTTTATCTCCATATAACAAAACAACCGAATAAGATGTCGGATTGACAAAGCAATATAATTTGAGTTACACCGAGTATTACAGTACAATATCACATAATATAATAGAAGTACAAAACATGGGCAACACGCCCGAACGTATAACCGGTCATAACTAGAATATAAAAATGGAGGCGTCAATAACAAAATATCGCGCAACATCCGCAAGGTGTTACAGCTCCAAGACACTATGATGAAAAAGTCAATACGGGCGTCCTTGCGGTGGAGCACCTGGTCATATAAAAGGTTCATGCAAAACAAAGAAATATGAACGGGTCAGGGCCCGATTTTTATATGATTACCAGATGAATAAAGAGTATGATAGTCGTGGACAAGTTAATCATCATCACAAATGATAAGAATCTAACTACACAATCTACGAGCATAAATTAAAATAAATATAATGACCATAATTCCAATTTAAATATGGAAGAGGGTATGAATAAAATATTATCTACTAAGATTCACTAACCTTTTTACACAACTTCATTTCACCTTTCCTTAGCTCATTAGGAACCGTATACAAGGAAATTTATGTCTTAAAGTGCCGTATAAACAATAGGATTCCACTTTAATAAGAATAGTTATATTACACATCATATAACGATTCTAAGTCCGTCCTTCTGAGTTTCCCCACTGGACGCGCCCCTAAATAGCTATCATCTTCCAGGGCCTATCAAACAAGTAAACTTGGACATCCTACATCGCGTGATGTCAGGAAATGGCCATATACCTGTGACAGTGAGTCATAACTACACCCGGAATTACCTCACTTCGCACAATAATCACATAATACAATAACCGGTCTTATGTCCGAGGACTATATTCGCCCTGCATTCACTAGCCAGGGGACTTCACCTCATGCGCATACTTCCCCTGTGATAGCATTTAAAGAGGTGTATATATATAAATTTATCGTTCACAATTTTAATCTCATTTTTGGATATACCTCACATTTTATCCGGAGCTATACGTAATTAATATCATCATTATAAACCACAATGATTAAATAACCCCTAACTTAGTCTCCGAGAATTTATGGTGTTACTATAAACCCCCAAGTCTAGCATACCCCAATCACGTCTCAAAAGTTCCCCAATTATTTAATTCTACGTCTCTTAATATCAAACTAACTTGTTAAGGGAAGGAAATACCTAATTATCTATTTACTGATCCCCAGAATAAGCCCCAACTATTCCCTTACTAACATAAGGTAGTTACCTAACTAATATAAGACTCTAGAACACTAAGTTTACTTCATAAGAGAAGGTTCCTAAGTCCTAAGCCTAAAATAAAAGGATTAAAACTAAGTTAGAAAAATCACCTAAAACAGCAGGAATTCTGAATCGATTCGCCCTGACCGAATCGATTCGGTCTTGAAGCGAATCGATTCGAATGGTTCGAATCGATTCGGTTAAGAGAACCCAACATTCTGCATGCTTTCGAATTGATTCGGAGAGGTTGAATCAATTCGGTAATCACAGACCTGTATCCTACCCCTTTAGCAAATCAATTCGTTAGGGGCGAATCGATTCACCTGGCCCATAATTTCTGATTTTGGCTATGGAGGTCAATGCCCTACTTTTCCCAAACTCATATCTAACCACAACAACCATCTTTAATCCAATCCAAAACAATCATAAATACATCAACTACTTTGATTCACACAATAACTATCTAATCAAAGATTTAGAGCTCAAACACTACAATTTCCCTAAAACCCCATATTTGTTTAATTTATTCCAATACACACTATCAATAAAATTTATTCATCCTAAATCATATCTTAGCAAGTAAGAAACTTTCCTTAAGCAGAAATCTTGAATTCCTTTATGGTAGAAGCAAGATCAAACTCCAAATCTTCAATTCTTCTCCTTTCTCTTCTTTTTCCCCAATTTCTCTTGTTCTCTCTTTCTCTCTAGGTTTCGTAGGAACACACTTAAGAAATAAAAGGGTTTGCAAGACATAATCGTGCCCTTAACATTAATTCCTATCTTTAAATGCTAATACACCCTTAAAATGACTCGTAACTACACAATTGAGCCATAATCAGTCAAAGGTGCGCGGAACCCAAAAACACAATATGGCACTTATTTTGACTATCTCAACTATTTCGGGACTAAATAAGCACAACTTGATAAATATTATCTCTTAATTCACTTAAAATAATATTTATCCCATTTACCAATATTTTAATAATTATCTCACATAGCAAATTAATATAAAACAAATTACTCAAAAAAAAGGGTTATTATAGTTTTCTATCAAGATTTATGCAGAATTCGGCTAAAAGAATACTGAGGTACTTACAAGGCACAAGAAAATATGGTATAAGGTACAATTCTACTACCTACTCAAGATTGATCGGGTACACGAACAATGATTGGGCCAAATCTGAGGACAACATGAGAAGTACTTCAAGCTATGAATTCACACTTGATATTGGATTTTTCTCGTGGGCATCAAAGAAGTAAGAGACAGTTGTTCAATCCTCAACAAAAGCCGAGTATGTAGCAGTTTTAAGCTGAACGTGTCAAGCAATTTAGCTAAGGAGAGTACTTGGGGATATGGGAGCAATGCAGAATGAACCTACAGAGATCTATCGCGACAACAATTCAGTAATTGCGATAGCAAAGAATTCAGTTTATCATAATCGAACAAAGCATATTGCAATCAAGTACCATTTCCTCTGAGATGTAACATCCAACAAAGATATTGAGTTGAATTATTGAAAGACCAAAGAGCAAGATGCAAATATTTTCACAAAATCACTGCCAACGGCCAAGTTCGAAAAACTACAAACCATGCTTGGGATTTCAGGAATCAGCATCAGGGATGATTGTTAAAATATGATACAAATTCCTAGAACAGTCTATAAATTGATAGATAATGTCAACTATTAAATATAAGTTAATCCATATTAGATAATCTAGAGCATACTTGTAATGTATAGAATATTCTAGAATAGTAAGGAAGTATGTAGGCTTCTAGAATGTTCCCATAAGGAGGTGGAAACCTTCTAGAGAATTAATCTAGACCATTGATATATTTTAATCTCCACCATCCATTGAGGAGGGGGATGCCTATAAATAAGTGGGGAGATTATTTGACCAAACCATCCAAGCCAAGCATTGTAATCTCTTATCATGTCTAATATAAAAACTTCTCTTCTTTTTCTATATTTCCAGATTTTCCTCAAATAAGTTACCAACTAACTCTCTCCCCCCAAATCCTTGGTTGCCCATATTAATCTCAATCCTATCAATCCCAATTTCCTAAACTAAGCATTTAACTACATTCTAAACTAATCCTAAAGCTAACAGTGTAAATATTCCCATTATATTTGAAAGTTTCGTATTCACAACATCCTGTTTGGAAGCATGTAATTGCATCCCCATATATATACATCCATTTTTGTTCCCCATGCTCCCCATCATTCAATCATATTATCAACCTTAATACAACAGACTTAAAAATGATTAGAAAAGAAAATAATAATGAATTGAAGGGAGTGATGGAAAAATCTAAAAATGAAAAGAAAAACATGAGAATACTAACTAATGAAAAGAATAAGATAGACATATTTGATTTACATTACAAAGAAAAATTATCTTTTACATAAAAACCCTCAGTTAATCCTAAAACATAATGTAACTCAAAAATTTGACCGAACAGAAAGGATGAAATGAAAACTTTTGATTCAATCAATGCCTGCGAGCAAGATAACCAACAACAGTTGCAGCCAAAATTGTTGTTGGAGAGGAGACCAAGGTCAAAAGTCCCTTCTTCTTAGATTCCAATAGTCCCTTGTTGACCACTTGTAGTTTCAAAACCTCCTTCTGAAGTTTAGCCTTGATCCCATCCATTTCTCGAGACACTCGTGTGGAAAATTCTCTCTTCTTGTCAACTTCCATAAGAAGATGACTCAATTTCTTGTTCAGAGATCTCTCTTTTTGTCAATCTCACTCCCCAATCTCAGTATAATCTCTATTTTCTCCCTCATGAACCCATTTCTCTCCCCGTGAATGGCTTTCGCGAATTGAGTCATCTAAGAAGAAATAGATATGAAAATTAAGTTGCTCTGAAGCTCAAGCAATGTGGAATGGTAAGTTAAGTGTGTTAACTGAGATTTTAGGAAGCTATTTGAGAGTTGGAGTGATTCCACCTATTTTCGTAGCACAAACGTATCCTTCACAAGCATGGCATTCAGGGACTCGAGGCTCTCGAGATTTTCAACCATGCCACTGCTTTCTCTTTGTGTTTGTGTTTGTGTTTTGTCTAGGCGGCTCACTTTCTTTTTAGACATACTTGAATTCAAATAAAGATGATAGCTTTTTTTTATGGATTGAGGGTTTAGGCCTTTTCAAGATTCTATCCTTTTTTAATGCAAAGATGATACATTTGTGTTGTTATATCAACCATATATATAGTTTTTGTCAGAGGAGAGGTGAGAATGGTACGTGGAGAAAAAAAGGAAAGTTTGGTAAGAGGATCAATTTTAGGGCTTTCTCATGTGAACTTTTTGACTCAATTATATTCAAATTTCCCAATCAATTCAAATTTCCTAGAATTTCATTCAATTTGAAATGCTTAATGCTAACTTTATTCCTTAGCCTAAATTGTTCAAATTTAAATGCGCATACTATAACATCTATCATGAATTTAAAAATATGAATGTTGCACCTCTTTTATTATTTATCAAAATGTTTTTCTTATTTATATGCCTCCTTACTTATTCCTTTCTGTGTAGGGTTCAAATTTGATCACATTCTGTCAGACTTATATTGAACTTAGATTTCTTTGCTAAAACATTGTGCAAATGGTTTACATTTGATTTTTTACTGTATTTTTTCTACTAAACATTTTTTTAATATGCTCTTAACATACTTGTATTCCCACAATGTTTAATAACTCAACAAATAATATTAATACTCATTTAAAATAAGTCCAGTAAATTTGAACTCTTCAACATTGATGTATTTTTATTTTATTTTACATACTAAAATAATATTTCTTTATTCCATTAATATAATTTTCATAAGTTTTAGATAACTCACACAAATAGATTTTCCAACGCTCCTTCTACGCCTACACACATAATCGACACATTTGATGTGAAATGCTGACGTGTCCCACTCGTAGTGACTCGCGTCACACATCAGTGTATCACACCAAAATGTGTTAATTTTGTGTGTCGACCTAGAATTGTCCTTTTGTTCAAACTTTATGCATTTGGATATAAAAATAAGCACTATCCTCATAATTGTACAATTTTTCATATCCATTCATGTTTCACCAAAATTTATCACTATTGTAATTAATTTGCTTCATTTTAAGATAAATAGGTTGAATATTGGATACACGTTTATCAAAATTTAAATAGATCGAGTTATTTATATTTGACCCCATTAAATTTTTTATATTGACTCCGTTTACCAACATTTGCACTTCTTGGGGTTTGAAAACCCAACTATTAGCAACAGAAAAAGAGCCGCAAGTAATGCTTGCTAAAAAATTTCGTGACACTTCTAACGTCACTAAAGGTCAATTTGGGAGTCAAACCCCGTGAAATGAAAGTTATGGGAGCTAAACTCACTCACCAAGAATTAATGGAGGCCAAACTTTAAGTAACCCTTTTTATATAGACGTTTCACGTTTTTTCATTTTTATTGGATTATGCAAAGACGACGATCATTAATTCTTTGTAATTGAGTTTAACCTCCGTCATTGTTGTTTCTTTGTGATTTGTCCCCAAAATTACTTTTAATGACGAAAAAGTGTCACAATAAGTTTTAACAAATATTTTTTGCGAAATATTATTGTCACAAAATGCTTTATCAAAATTTTTACGATATTTTTTTTATCATTATAAGTCATTTTGAGGGTCAAACCCTAAGAAGTGAATATATTGGGTGTCAAAGTCAATATCACAAATATATTAGGGACCAAAATCCATATCACACTTTTTTATTTAACTTATTTGAAGGGTATCTTGATATCTGAACACAATATTTGGGTAAGAGGGGGAGTCAATTTCCAATCGCGATAAACTTTTGAGTACCAAAAGAGGAAGATAACAAAAAATAATGGAGATAATATAGAGAATACATAAAAAAGCATCCATTATATGCTCCTTATAATTGATATGATTTGTCGTATGCGTTTTTCTAATATGACATCAATAATGTGTGAAATTCACATTAATTTTGTTACATTGTTGAGTGGAATTTGAGGTAAAAAGTATAAATTTCAAAGTGAAACGGAAATTCTAGGTTAATTCTAATGGACCCAATTAATTTTATTTGTTTTCGTTTAAACCTTGATCAATAATATAATTAGAAAATCCCTTAAACTATTATGTTTTACATTTCACCATATTTTATCAATAAAAAAAATCATAATAGAAAGTGTTTAAATAAGTTTTGCACAATTTTATTGAAATAAAATTTAAGTGGACTTTAGTGTTACTTGATGGAAATTCATTATTTTTTTTACTTAAATCCCTCCACACATTCTTAAGATTTTTCGTCTTGGGTGAACTAAAGAACCTTTGGTTCATAATTAATGAGGAGACCTGACTCAATTTTGCGATCTAGCCACCACCTGAATCTTTTAAGAAGTTATGCCTGAATTATACTATTTAGTTTGACTAATTTGGGGGCGTAATTGATCAATGGGCCGAGGTAGTAGTGAGCATCATCAAAAGCCAAACATGTGTTAGTTATAGAGAGGAATAAGGATAAGGCTATATTTCAAGTGCAACGGTATGTGGTTAAGAAACTTCATAATCTTCAAAGAATAGAGAAAATTCGAAAGGAAAGTGTTTTCACTGAATGCAGTTAAAACATTGATAGCAATGGTGTCCAGTTTTCCTACAAATATAATGACAAGATAATGACATTTCTCTTCCTTTCAAAGTAAAATCATGATTAATTATTTGGTCTACAAGAACCTGGTGTATAGATTCTATATGCATTGTATTTTTTCAACCAATATATTAGTGACTCGTGGAAAATAAATGAGGAAATTACCGTGATCAAATGGCATATCGAACAATGGAAAAACTATGTTCATGTAATGACATATGGGGGTCTGGGAGAATACACGTGGATATAGGAGCATGTTGGTAGTTATTAAGAGGAAATGGTCGCGTGTGTTTGAATACACATCTCTTGACGCTTTAAATTTAAAAAGAAACGTCTCAACAGTTATTTGATCATGGAAGTTGCAGTTGGGGGGGTTATAAATGAAACAAGTTAAGGACGAAATCAGGAGATGCCTCTCCAACACAAACCGTTTTACTTTATTTATGTTTACAATTAATTTCTTCTTCTCTGAAATACTTTGTAGGGTTAGGCTTAGCTATTATTTGAATCCTCCCGTAGTTTCTCATTCAATTTAAAATTTAATTTCAAGTTTTTAATTTAGTTATTTTAGTGTCGAATTGATTTAATTCCCCTTTGCACATTCAATTTCTTCCTTTTAAATGCATTTCATATCCTTTTGTGGCAATTCCTACTATTTAATATGTAGTTTAGTCTAATCCCAAAGTAAAAACAATTTATCACTTCATAAGAACTATTCTTGATTGAATCATTTTAACGTAACATAATCGTGTGATTATACTTGACTAATGACAATTAATTTTAGTTAGTAAGACCTAAAATCCATGCATTGTATGCTCGCGAAAATCCATATACTAAATTAAGACACAAATACATATTTCGTGGCACATCCAGTGGGACACTAGTGATTAATTGTTAATCACTATGTCTAGAAAAAAGGTGATTATAACAACAACAATGACCATAGAGAAAATGTTGGTGAATTTGGCTCCACAAGCTAAGATACCATGCCTATAAATCAAATAAATATTAGGATTGCTCAAGACACACGACCAAAAAAATAAAACCATGTAATGGATGAAGGACCAAGTTTGAGGCCTAGAAATCCCAATGCGGCACCTATAGTGGGTACCGGCATAAAAACTCAATTGATCGATGTAAAATGTGCAGAGTGGTCTGGTTATATGGTCAACGGTAGAAATAATAAATTAGGTCACAAACAAGCCAAGTTCAATTTTAATTTAATTTTATCTTTGATGAAATAGGTTAAACTGTGCATGTAAGATATTGAATCTAAATCGAATAAACAAACAATCACACTAGATATGAGAAAAAACCATTTCAAGAAAAACTCTTTTCAACACTATTTCAACTAAGGTATTACCGATGACACAGACACACTTACAAACTTAAACTTCCCTAAGTATCGCAATTCGATCTCCTTCCTTGTTGATAATAAAAAATGGTGCAGATCCAGCAATGCCCCCACAGAAAGCTCCACTTGTCTCAGTATCCATCGATTTGGATTTGAACAAGTGATGTGTTCTACTGGGTTGATAAAGAGATAAATAATATTAAGGGGGTTGGGTTTTGAAAACTCGAAGTGATTGATCAAATAATAGGTTAAAAAAGGCTTGCAATAAAGTGAAGGTTCATATCTCTTAAATAGAATGGAAAATCTTAAAGAGATATGCTTAAAAATATTGAGTTTGAAACCAAATAAAAAACAAAATCCGTGCCGATTTGTTCTAAAGAAATATACCTTGTTCACATGATCTTCGTAAACTTGTTCAAACGGCTATCGAATGAGAGATCTAAGGTCTATATAATGACTTTCCAGAATAAGAGGAAAAAATGCACATTTTAAGATCGTTCGAACGGCTATACAACAAGATGTGTTAACTTGTTCAAACGATCCTTAGTTTCATTCTAACAGGATGCATACAAATTATTTTTTTTAACTTTTGGAAAAATATATTGGATTCAAACATCTTTAAAAATATCCCTGAACATAAGTTAACACTAAATCTACCTCATATACCTTCTGCGATGATTATAGTGACGATATCAACTCTTTACTCTTTGATTGATGCATTCGGTCTCTAATTTGTCTTTGATTGAATCTTTTTGAAAATTCACATGATAGTGTAGTGGTGTAATGGACTATTCAAAACTATAAAAACAATGAGCGAATCATAAATTTTTCTCTTACAAATCTCCCCCTTTGGCTATTTCGATATAAAACACAAAATAAAAGAAAATAAGGAAAAAAATAACCCATAAGACAATTTCAACTAATGTCCCTCCCAAACTCAATAAGGAAATGATACTATGTTCAATCACCTTAGCAATATAGTTCAAAACATTAATTCAATTATGATTGTTGTTAGTAATATGATTAAAACTCCTTATGTAACACCACCAATTGGTCACACTACATCACCACCAACCGATGTTTTTATGATCAATCAACCAATTGGTTCTTTGATAACCTATGATAAACCAAATACAGGGAGACCAATAATGGTTCAGATCTAAGAATGGGAGACTTAGGAAACACCAATGGGATCAGTTTAACTACTAATATGGATATGGTTAAAGGGTTTTGGGTATAACAATAAATAGGACTCGTGGATCTGTATTGGAAGGGTGGTTGTCCTAGAAATGAACAGGCTTAGGCCTTTTTTCATATATTATGCCAATGTTGGTTTTTCTGGCACTTAATACCTAAGGATTACAAGTAATACTTTGTTTCAAGGGGAACACTGAAGATGTAATAGATTTTGTAATAGGTTGATTTATTATTTGGTTGGCTACTTCTCGTGACGAAATATTGAGCCTTAAAAATAAGCCAAAAAAGATTAATTACATTGATAAATGATAGATAGGGAGAGTCTTATTCATTGGATCTATGTACATTATAACATGAAGATAATTCACGGCTTCTCTACGTCAATGCTTCTATATGCTACTTGAGTATTGAAGACGTATTTTTTGTGGTTATTTTTGGCTGAATCGTCTTAAGGACTAAATACATACATATATATTTTCATTTAACTTTGAAAATGTTTTTGGTGATTGTATTAAGTGAAATATATTTATAAACCTTATTACGTCTTAAAACCAATATGGGGATGTCATGTTTTTCATGTTTAAGTGTATTTTAGATATTGCCTATATACATTCACATGGATGGGTTTGTATTCGTGTGCGTGACGACAAGTTTTCGACATGATATGCATTCTTCCTTAAACCATGTGGAAGGACTAAAATGTCCCCTTGTGCAAGAATTTCACGCCTTTGACATGATACAACTTATTGTCCAAAAGCATGGACATGAAACCTTTTTAGCTGTGTGTACAATGTTTTAAGATCTAAATTTGTTCTATAAAAGGTCCTTTTCCTCCCATTTTAGAAAGTATTTTTTCCGAGTACTTCTCACATTTATAGAGAGTATTTTGAAGGCAATTAAACTGAGAAACAATTTTCAAATTTCACTTGATCTTTCACATCACTGAGAGAAAATCTTAACCCATAATTAATTCGTTGATTGGGAGATTTTAGATTCTTTTGATATGAAAAACCCTTTATTTTGGATTAATTATTCTAATTCTTATATATATTTGAATATCTACTACAGAGGTAAATATAGGAGAATTAGCTCATGAGAGTTAATTCATGGTGGGATCCAAGGATGGAGAATGTGACTTCCATATCACTTGATGGATCTTTTAGCGGATCACTCATTAAAACTGAGGAAAGTTTTAATCTCCTTAGGTAACTTCTTGTTAGGAGTAGATTTAACTTATTGAGTTTCTATGAAATTGCTTTTAAAATTGAATAAGAGACTAAGATGAAAAAATAATTTTTCAACCCTAGGTGGGTGTTTTCCTCATAGATCTTGTCTTATGCCTATTTGTGTGATTATTTGAACGAGTGTTAAAATTAAACTGATTTAAAACTTCAAATACAAATGTAAAAGGTGATTTTGTTGTATTAGTTGTACATGTTTTAGTCGAAATATAAATTGCAATGGAAGTTGTGGATTACTTATCCTACCTTTGAAACATGTGAAGTTGAGATATAAATATCACATTTTTTTTAATGGTCACGCTCTCACTTAGGAAAACTATCAAACATGCAAAATATAAGCCATACATGAAAGGTGAAAACTTTAATCATAAGTATATTAACTTTTAACATGCATATCATCTCATACTAAGAGTTTGAAAACATATAATGCTTGACATTATATGTGAAGCCTCCATAATATTGAATATAATATATATTAAGATATGAATGTAAATATATACTTCCAAAATATTAAAGGAAAAACTATTTTCAAATAGGTGGGATAACAATCCAAAACATATTTAAATAGCGAGACATAATTATCAAAGCAATAAACTAATTATAAAAGTAATAAACTAATTAATAAAGGAGTAAAACTAATTAAAAAAATAATTAATTAAAACTGATACTTTATTAAACTAAAGAATATAACAAAGTTCAAGTGAGAGAAGTGAATTGGTGAATTGGTAAGTTTGAAAAGAAGGTGTGGGTCCTATTTATAGCAAAAATTCCATGCAAGTGGGATGTCGACTAGATCGGATCTATTCGATAATTGGATCGGATCGATTTGATTTCCATTGACTTTTGGTTGACTTCGAGCTTAAGGTCTTGAATTTGAATTTCTTTGATTGAAACTATGAATCTTTAAACTTATTCACTTGAAGTCTGATTAACACATCATTTATGTAGAGGCATTCCACATTTTGAGTCCAATATATTTCGTGAAGAGTCCAAGTCTGGTACTGACTTCATGTTATTCCTATTTTTCCCTTGAAGGCGCGTTCGTGGATGATTATTGCTCAGAATATTTCAAACTATGCATTTAGCATCCAAATAACTGTAAACTCTTAAATATACCATGTACAAGCGATTGACGAAGAAATTATAGCTTATATAGTCAAATGGTACAAGTTCGGGGATTTAATGAGCATGGTAATGAAATATTGCATAGAAAAAAGGGCTATAAAATACAATATTTAACACTAATCATAATATCTCAACTAGATGAAAGTTTTATAGGTTTGAACAAAAATTGGCTAAAGGATTTTTAAAATGGATAATTTATCACTAAAACATATTCACCCCACTTTAGGTTTATTTGAGGCGCATACTTGCCCTAAAATACACTCCCTTAATTGGTAACGGAGCGGTTGCTCTTTTAAGAACTACATGTTAGAGTCTATCTTACTTAGTTTGTGTGTTTTTTGTTGTGTTACTTAAATCTAAATCTATCTTGTGGTTGTGATTAGATCTTGTTAGGAGATGGGTAAATTTTGTGATGGAAGTTGTACAAACCACCCACCTTACTTGGATGGCTCAAAATATAGCCACTTGAAAGTTATAATGCATGTTCATTTGAAGTCTAAGCATGATCTTGTAGGGATGAGTGTGGAAGATGGGTGGAGTAGTCCCATGATTGATAAAGGAGGTGTCATAAGCAAGAAACTAATAGTGAATTATTAGAAGTTGAGTCATTGCTTATAATTACAACTCAGTTTCTTCGAATTCTATTTTTGCATCGATAAGAACACAAGAGTATTACTAAATACTCAATTGTGAAAAAATAAGTAAAGATATACTAAAAATTACTCATGGGGGAACTTTGAGTGTTTAGATAATGATAAAACATTGTTATTATGTTTAAAACCACGAGAATGAGTGAAGAAGAGAGATTCGATGAGTATTAAACTTGATTGACCTTGGGTTGTCATTGACTCTTTTAACATAGGAGAGAAGATCTCTAAGAACAAAGTGGTGAAGAATCTTTTGAGGACTTTATCTACTCAATTTAAAACTAAGGTCGCTACCTTTAATGAATTCAAATATACAAGTACATGTAGCTTAGAAGATTTGATTGGATATCTTCAAGTTAGTGATCAAGAGTAAAGTTCTAGTATGGCTAAACCTAAGAGAGATATGTATTAAATTTCAAAGTCTAGTAAGACGATGAAAACTAGCAAAGGTGGAGATATCCGTAAAGAGAATGTTGAAGTGCATGTTGCTTTATTTGAACAATGTTCACGCAAATTTTATTAAAAAATAAGAAATTTCTCAAAAATGAAAAGATATTTGATCTAAAGCAACACAACTCCACCACACATAACTGTAATGCCTTGACCCGGGTTTATGGGTCATCCATGGGTCAACCTGAACTGGTCTGGTTTTGTTAAGTGTGAAGTGATGTGAACAACCCTAAATAATATTTTTATTTCCTTTATTTAATTTAAATTCTTAATATTTAGCATGCAATTTCATTTTCATGCAATATAAAAAAAATTGTCAAGTTAAGAACCCATTGGAGTGCATCTCGTGTTCACTTAATCAGAGCAACTAACATCAAGAGGGTAAGAAAACTTACCTAAAAAATGCTCTTAAATACGAAACTGCATTTGCCCTGTCGTAACAAAAGGGGGGGTGAGCCAATGGCCAGTGGGGTTCTAACAAGATGTAATATAGAAACAAATGGAAGAAGGAAGGATGTTATGACATATCGACACACACACACACACATAAACAAAACACACACACACACAAACATATATATATATATATATATATATGCATAAACCTTTACCTTATTTAAAAAAGTCTTACCTTTATTCCAGTAAAATTATATTAACCCATTCAATCGCCTTTGTTTTCTTACAATCATAAGGAATGTACTTGTTCCATTAACCTAACCTGGTTAATTTAAGAAAAATACTTTCTTTGTCATTTCTCTGAAAAATCTTTTCTTATTTCTCAAAAACATCACTTTGCTTTGTTGACTTCCAACACACACACGATCAGTGTTATGGTGAAAATTTGTATATCTTGAGCTAATTACCCTTAAGTACATATTTAAGAACATGTTACCACTTTAACTTAAGTTATGCCATTTGTTCACCCATCCTATTATTTCTAACTTACTATTCCTTGGGCTTCACCGAATTTACATTAATTCTCATTGAATTTACATTAATTCCCTTTTTAAGTCCATTAAAGTGTAATTCCCCTTATTTTTGTGGACTATATTTATTATTTATTAAGTATGAAATAAATTAATAAATGAGTCTAAATTATTACTTGTGAGCTTTAGTTATAATATATTGGCATAATTTACATGTTAATTAAATTTTGCATGGGTATTTTTAGTAACGTGTGTTCATAATAATTAATTGGGGATATCAATTATATAATATTGGACTAGGTGTACGCCTATAATAAAATAGTCTGCATTTTTATTACGCGGTGAGGATTATCGTGTGTTGTGGGTAGTAGGGCTTAGATTAGACTATGGAGTGTCATAAAGGCAAGGCTACGTGTTTTTATTTTGTTAAGTTGGTTCTGGAGGGTAGGTATACCCTTAGGGTAAGTTTAGGGTATTCTGGTGTGTATTTTGGTCTTGTTTGGGGGGCAAAAAATAAGCCAATTGTAGAGGTGTGGAAATTATAAGTGTTTGATAAGTTAAGAGCCTTTGATTAGTCATTATATGTTAGAACAAACCCTAGTAGACATAATATTTTGGGAGACTTAGAGAAGGCGTGGAGAGAAGGAAAACAAACGATTTAAGTGGGAGTTTATCATCCTTCAACCTAAGGCAAAATATTTGTGATAAGAAGACTTTAATGTGTATCGTTGTAGAATAAAGTCTTTCGCTAAAAACCCAATCAACACATACACAATGTGACAAAATGAATATAGAGGCAAGTGGTAAGTACGGGTGTGAATCCAACTTTCAAGTGTGAAGACTAAACATGTGAAGATAATTGCAAAATCACTTTCATGTTATTATTTTTGGTATTTATTATTTCTTTATTTTTTTTAGAAAAAAGGGATGAAAACTAAGTAAGAAGAAAACTCTAATAAGATAAATATATTTTTTTTAAATTAAAACAAATTGATTTAATATGATTCCTAAAAAAATATAAAAACTAATCTAAATGAAAGGAGAAGAATATCTACAATATGTATAAATGGGTGAATTCCTAAATACTTATCAATGTTTGAACTAAATTTGCTAAAAATTATAAACAATCCCAACAAATATTTGTATCTAAGTATTTCTCCCTCTAGATTAACTTTAATGCATAATTAAATAATGAGAAACATTTGCTAAAAATACAAACCCTCCCACTACAAATTTGTACACAAAAATTCATCCAAGTGAGATTAATCCCACCACGCCACTCTATATTGAGATATTTGCTAAAATTACAAACACTCTTTATAAAGTGTTAAGGCATAACTTATCTCAATGAAATAATTTACCACTCCTCTATATTGATATATTTGCTAATGCAAACTTTTTATAGAGTGTTTTAGCAAAATGTATTCCATCTTTAAAACTGAAATGGGGAGTATTTTTTATGAGCTTCCTCCTCCTATTTTTATAAACCACGAAGTGTACTTTTGTTGGAGGATTTGGTGGGATTTTAAAAGGCCAAGTCAAAACCACATTTGGAAGGATGTTTGGTAGGTGGGTTTATAGATCATCTTATGGGATTTTGGATTGACTGAAATGGGTCTCGGTTAGTGATGGGTTCAATCCGGGTAGAAGTAACATGTTGGTACAAGGCTGGGGTTAGGTGTTAAGACTGCCTAGGTTTGGCCGGAGCTTGGGTTATGGGGAAGAAAGGTGGGTCAATTTCGAAGTAGGGTTTGGAAGGTGGGTCTTGAGGTTTAAGGTTGCGGTTTTGTGTTGATTTGGAGTGGATTTGGGTCTTATGGGATTCGATTTGTGGGTGAAAATAGATTCGGGGGAGGTGGTTTTGGGGTTCAGAAGGTCCGATCAAGTGTGGCTTCGGGTTTGATGGTGGGTTAAGGCTTGAGGGATATAAGGTTGAGATAGTTTGTTAATGGAGGTATGAGATAGGAGAGAGAAAGTGGGTTGAAGAAGATGGAGTGGGGTGGAGTAGTGTGTGGTTTGGTGTATGGGTGTAGTGTTTGAGTGGGTTTAAATTGTGAGTGCATGTAAGATGTAAAAAAAATTAAAATAAAATAAAATTAAGACTCAAATAAAAATTTTAAAATTAATAATTCTAAAAAAATAAAGATCTACAATATAAATTCCTAACCTAATAATAAAAGACCCGAGTAAAATAAAATGCTAATAATAAAACCAAACTAATAAAATCACGTCAAATAAAAAAATAAAAAAAAATAAAATATAAATCTAATAAAGCACACGCCTATATATTTACATATATAAAAATACTCGACTCATAGACTAAGGACACTCAGACCCTAATATTTACAACTAAACGCACACAAATAAAATATAAAAATTATATATGACTTAAATAAAAATCTAAAATAAAATAAAACAAAAATAAAACGATAAACTAAACACACCCGAGGCTCGGGTGATGGCTAGGACTCGATTTAGGCTTAGGTTTGGTTCGAGAGTAGGCTCGGGGCATCGAAAATGATCTTCGCAAGCTCAAATAGGGACTTCTGACTTCACGGTGCTTTAATTTTCTTCTTTTAATGCTTTTGACTGCTACTTTACCGTAATTGACTTGATTTAGCATAATTTGACACTACGGCTGCTGATTGGCCTGCAATATAGATAAATACGAACATAAGGCCATTTTTAATTAAAAAGAGTGACTAAAATGCTTCTATTCGGGGTATAAAATAGACATTTTTGGGTGCTTATTAATTTGTTTCAATATCACATCATCATCTGTAACTAATTTAGAATTCATGTTTTCCATTTTTATTTTTAGTATTAGAAGTCATGTTTAGGGATGAGTTGGTTATAGATTAATCATGTTGATATTTTGGATTAATTAGGATTAGAGATTGATTAATCCTTATTGAAAGTTTGTGTCTTTGTAGAAGAAATCAGAAATTGGAGGTGATTAATGTTGGGAAACCATGTTAGAACTCATGCTTTAGGATTTGATCATGTTTTTAAGATAAACCCATATATTAATTTGTCGATTGAATCTCGAATTGACAGAGAAATTAAGATATATTCATGTTATTTGCATAATTATGGTCTTAATGATTAAACCTTTGAATCGGTGAATTGATTTGATTACTACAATTAGGAATCATTAGAAACATGTTCCTACACATTGATTTAGTTTGGATAATGTTTGAGTACTGATTCGGAGATTCAAGAATCATTAATGAAAGTTTTTGGATGTTAGATCCCGAAGTTGGAGAAGGAAATGAGATTTTTGAATTTTTTGTTTGAAGTTAGTTCTAATGAGATTCTAAAGGTCTTTCGAATGAGGTCCTTTCTCATTCGAACGAGAAATTTAAATGAATTGGAAATTGGTTGAGGTTATAAAGAATATAATTATAAACGCGTGAGTGCTGGTTTCATATTTTTTTTAGATTTGTTATGATTTTTCTACTAAGACTGCACGACAATGAAATTTTGGATTAGTGATCTTGGACTGGGCTTGCTTTTAGGATTGTTCTACCTAGTTGATTAAGAGATTAGAGTTGGTTAATATTAAGGATGGTTATGTAAATTAAGATATATGATATTTATATTATTTTAGATCCATCCGGTGTTAGGATTGGGTTGAATTAGGTAGATGTGCAGGTGAGTGAAGTTCTACGATTATATGTATATATGTTGAGCTTAGAGAGGGATGAGCTAAATTTGTCAAAGGTTAATTTAGGTCTTGAGAGATTATTAGGTGTGTAATTAAATTAGCAATTAAATGATATGGAGCATACATATGTATGTGAGAGAGTATATGTTATATAGACATGCACTTATAATTTAAATATATAGTAAACCAGGAGATCGATATGTTAAGGTTTGAGAAGTCATAAGCCTAATAATGTGATAAACAATCCGACGACATGAATTAGGATAGTTTTAGAAATACGCATGAGAGTTCGTAATATCCCACATGGTTGTATATGTTTAATAAGGTTTTGAGAGATAATAAACCTATTTGATTTGATAATCCAACATTTATAGATTGGGATGTTTTGGGTATGCTTGAGTGTATGCATTATATATATATATCATGTGCACATACCGTTGTTCATGGGGAATCTATTGATTGGGGTCGCATTCGATATTGAAATCGCGTACCATGTTCCCGATTAAGATGGGCAAGATTTAATGAAGGTCATTATGTTAGATCATACACTTGGGTTGGTCACAACTTCATGATGAGATAATATGGAATGACCTAAACCATCGACTGGGTTTGGGTATGGGCCCGTTAATGGTGTACCCCGTAGTGATCGCCCTAATGCTGACTTATGTGTGTTTTGTGTAAGCTTGTTACGTGAGGAACTCCTATGAACTTTCCGATAGACGCATGAGACAGTCTCCAAAAGTAGTGACGTTCATGAAATGTAATAAATAAAGAGAAAGAATTAATGTAATCTACTGGTGGAGAAATTATTAATGAACCCTTTGTCACATTTAATACATTATGTGATAGATATTTAATCTTTCGGATGACATGGGATGGGATTAGTATGAGATCGTATTGTGTACATACTCTATAGTTCAGAGATGAACATGTTTAATTAAAAATGTAAAGATAAGTATAATGTTACATTATGCGATCGTGAGAATCTAAATAAAGGAAAGATTGGGTATTGGTTTATATACTGTAGTAGTTAGTTGCATATCTTATAAATAGATGTAGTGTGGTGGTATTTATTGTCTAAAGGTAAATACTTTTTAGCATAGTTATGCCTTGGGTCAGGTCATACACAATGTTCTGCACTTAGATGAGAGGTGAGGAACTTATTGCATGTGAGAGCTGATGGGTGGCATGTATTGTAAATCGGTCGCACGATTATTTAATGTTAAGATTGGAGTTTTTTCTACCAACTTTAGGGCTTTGGCATTATTATTATTATAATTATTATTATTATTATTATTATTATTATTATTATTATTATTATAAACATGTTTAGGAGGGTTGGACAGTCCGACTTGCAGTCTTGGAGATCCAATTATAATTCTTAGAGATGGAGTATTATTTCATTCCAATTGTCATTGTATTCAGGAGTTTGATTTAGAGATAATCGGTTATATTTCTTTTAATTCATTTGGAAGAGTTGTAATAAAATATTTATATAATGAGATAATATATTGGAGTCTCAGATTATTTCAGTTCAGTCATTCATTCTGTCATCCTTGTTTGAGTTTTATTTGGGATGGTTTTATTTACCGTAATTTTATATTTATCGTTGATGCTGAGAATGATATAAATTATTTACCACTCCTAGTATTTCGTGCCCGTCTTGATCAACTAGGCATAAAAAATTGAGGATGTTACAGTTGGTATGAGAGCATCCAGGTTATAGTGTCCTTAGGATCTGTGTTGAGTCTGTTTTGTTTATTACTAAGTGTTCTTTAATGTGTTAGAGCCTGTCATAGGTTTATGTACTCTGGTGGCACGATGACATGTGTGCTGAAATCAGTCATTGCCGTTTGAGTGTTGGCAAGACTTGAGGAGTATTCGAGCAGATGAACACCGTTACGAGTTAGTGGCAATTATATAATGAGTTGTTGGACAAATGTGTTCACCACCACTGTGAGGATGATTATGGGATGTTATCATGTTTAGGGGTAAAGTCTATAACTTAAATACTTTTGCAGGCACAAGTCAATGAATGTGTTTTATGTTGAGTCCATTTTTTAAGATATTAAGGAATTTTAGTTTTGAAAAGCCAATTGGAGTTTTGGGTTTTATTTATAGTAATATGTATTATAATATAAATTTAAGCTACTAGAATGAATTTATGAGATTTTGCATACCTAAGAGAAAGGGCAATGTATTGTTGTGTTTTAGGAGAATATAAGTATCTTTATGATAAATTTATGTATGGTTAATTCCCATTGGAGAGTAGAATTGGTGCTGCACTCAGATTTGAGCAAGATTAATTTATGTTGTTACATTTGTGATTAGGGTGATGATACTGTGAGAGTGTTTGGACCTAGGAGTAGGGTCATCATGTGGTTACGGAATATAAGTTACAAATAAGTTAGAAATAATTAGTAGGACACCTGAGTAAGTGGAAATTGGAGAGGAGAGTTTTGATTTTACAGTTGGTTCGATTAGAGACGACTCAATTGGATATTTTTTTCTTGTGAGGATGGATTTACCCGTGTATTGTAGGCATGTATTTTGTTGACGTATTAGTTATGAATAAGGTTTAGGAACAAGTAAGTTCCAAGAGAGTCAAAGAAAGAGAATGTTTTTATTGAAGCTTGTGATTGCAAATGTAAAAGTAAGAGTACCCCTATTAGAGACCATTTGGGGGCAATGAAAAAGGATGTTACGAAATAACGAGTTGATCTGAGAGATATATTTTCTAAGATTAATTATGACTCCAATTTTTACACTTGTAGTGTATAACCATGTGGTTGGCAAGTTCCCGAATAGGGAAACTGGGTATGGGATGGTTCAGTTGAGGTTTGTAGATTTTTATGTAGTAGGAGTTATTACCAGCGCTAGGGATATAGCCGTGTGTTTTGCGTGAGTTGGGAACTAGAACCTTGTTAAGAGTACAACACTCGAATTTTTGGACTGGATATTGATGTAGTTATTTGATTAGGGATATAATGAAGTTCCATATTCATAATATCTATATGTTATATGGTGATGTACCTTGTTTGGGCAAAGTGGTTTTGCCAAGATTTATCTCTTTATATGTAGATTGACTGTTGATAAAATCACATGGATTATGGGTTGGTGTTCACTAAGATATTGTGTTAGAAGTGAGACACGTGATTCCATATGGAAATGACTATGAAATTTATTTTTTATGGGGAGATAAGGTGTATATTCTTCCGTAGATGTTGGATAATGGTAGGCATGTGAACATACCCTACGTTGTTATTACTTATTTATGCATTAGGAGAGGTCCCAGATGATTGATGGGTTCCGTAAATGCCTTATGTGTTATGTTAGTTATTCTTCCCCGGTGGCAATACTCTAGTGTGGATTTTCATAATGAATGTGATGATGATAATGATTTTGACTTACGGCATGGGTATGCCTATTGGAGGTTAATTTTGAGTTCGGAGTACTTATATGGGATATATATTAGGGGTGGATAGGATGTCTACGTGGGATTGTTAGCCGATGATATATTTATCTTAATATGTAAGAATATGCGTGATGAGAAGCATTCGTATCCTAAAC
Organism: Sambucus nigra; assembly: GCA_949130495.1. Lineage (NCBI taxonomy): Eukaryota > Viridiplantae > Streptophyta > Magnoliopsida > Dipsacales > Adoxaceae > Sambucus > Sambucus nigra. The sequence continues at coordinate 317,170,587 of OX422216.1, read as the reverse complement.
ATTTTGGTTATTTTGAGAATTTTATGGCCAGTGACAACCTCAGTTACATGAAGTTATGTATGGTCACGTATGCTGTTAGCATAGTGATGTTGTCAGGACGACTGGTGATAGTAGACCTTTATTGGAATGGTTAGATGTTCCGAGGATTAGGAGTGGTTAAGCACTCTATTGGATTTAAGGATGGGCAGAGTGTGTCCTACCGAATTTTTTATAAAATCATGATGTATTTAGCGTTATTGGATTAAATTACTTAAATGGTTTGGTATCACTCTTAGAAGGGGTGAGCCTTTTGTTAGAATTATCAAAGGTTGAGATTTGTGCGGTTAGTGAATTATTTCGTGTGCGATCTTGGGCAAACGAATCTTGATAACTGACTAGACTAGGCAATAGGGTATCGAGAGGGTTTCTTGTTTGGATTTTTGCTTGCGAGATGTCCCATGCACAAAGCTTAGTAAATGTCGGTAGTTGAGAGACGTTTGGGCTCTAAGATATTTTGATAAATATGTTGCGCATTACTTACGTGGATAGATAACACATCGAGCGGTGAGATATTATATGGTTTAAGGCAAACGGGGCCAAGGAGAGCAACTTCAAGAGCACTTAGGAACGTTCGCGCCACTAGTAGTATGGGTGGGACAATCTCAAGAAGAGTTGAGTTACGATTAAAAGGGTATTCGATTATACTTTTACTCTATAATTATGCTTTATATGCCTGATTCACTTTTGGATGTGTATATGTGTTATACGTATGTGATGTTTGTGCATGTGTACATGTGGTATAGGGTGTATGGGCGCACCAGTCGTGGCACACTCTGGTAGGAATATGTGAGACTTTTTCTTTTATCTCGTGGGATACGAGTACAAGATAATTATGTATAAGCCTATGATATTTATGCGGGTTATGTTTTAACGTTACGCGTTAGAAAATTCCAAGGACGGAATTCCTTTATTAGGGGGAAGAATGTAATAGCCTGTATTTTTGTGGACTATATTTATCATTTATTAAGTGTGAAATAATTAATAAATAGGACTAAATTATTACTCATGAGGTTTTGTTATAATAATTTTGCATAATTTAGATGACAATTAAATTTTGCACGCTATGTGATTTTTAGCGCTCCCGGTATTTTGTGTCTGGCCTTATCATCCTGGAATGAAAAATTGAGGGTGTTACATAAAGCCTTACTCGGATTGCACCCGCATTCATTTAATTTATTTAATATTTCCCATAATTTTAACCAATTCCAATTTCCCCTGTGACTTTGAATTTATATTAATTTCCTTTTAGTCCATTTTTATCTTGGAGTTAACTATAACCCATTTGTATTTATTGACTTTCGCCAACTACCACAAATGACGCACTATGCTCCTTTTTCTAGACAACCGACTCTTTCTTGAACATTTATTCGGTAAGATTGACAACTTACCGATCCTAACTCTTTGTGTACATGATTACACTATACTTAATGCATATCATATTTCCTAACCAAATTTTGAATCTACCTACGACGAAGCACCACCTTAAGATGTTACTTCTCTTAATCATTATTATCATTCTCACACAATGATAATATTCTAGACAAGGCAACTAATGATTTCCAACAAGAATCACTGCGCTTTCGTTGCGATACTCTGATTGCCCAACCTACAATTGCCACTATTTTTCCCAAGTCACCTTACTGTTGAACATCACTTGACTTTATTCAATCGTATATATGACCTACACATCTCGTTGAATGATATGGTGTGTTGCCCATTAATCGAGAACACCAATGTTATCACATGTTTCTAAAAGAACACATGCAACTTCCTATTATCCTAACTTAGGATGTTAAATACTAGCAAGGCGAGTAAACTTAACATGTTGTCATTAACGGATAGGCATTTACTTTAATTTATTGACTCCAATGCTTCAGTTGCATGTGTGCATAACCGAGAGTCCCCGCTCACAATACGAGACCAATCCCAAATCGAACCATGATGATTGAAAGATCAAATATCGACCTCATGAATATGCGTCCATCATATAAGGAACATGAAACCGAAAGCTTTGATACCAAGTTGTAATGCTCTGACTTTGGTTTATGGGTCACACGTGGATCTACCCGAACCGGTTTGACCGTGCTAAGTGTGAAGTGATGTGAACAACCTTAATTAATGCATCTAGTTCCTTTTATTTAATTTAAACACTCAATATTTAGTATGTGATTCCATTTTCATACAATATAAATAAATTGCTAAGTGAAGAACCCATAAAAGTGTGAGCCCATTAGAGTGTATCTCGTGGTCAGCTAATCAGAGCTACCATTAAGAGGGTAAGAACACTTACCTGATAAAATCTCTCAAATACGTATCTGAATTTACCTTGACATAATAAAGAAAGTGGTGTGAGCCAATGCCCATTGGGGTTATAACAAGACGCAATATAGAAACAGACGACATAAGGAAGGATGCTGTGACCTATATATATATATATATATATAGAGAGAGAGAGAGAGAGAGGAAGGCGCTCATACATCACACCATACATAAGACCTAGTTTTAGGTTCTAAAAAACCTTTCCCCAAGTTTTTATTTTTCTATTGAAATTACCCTTTAAACAAACACATATTCAAAAAATTAGGTCAAAATAAATTCTCTAGCTATTTTTATAAAATTCAAAAAATTCTGCTGACGCAGACCCTTATAAATAAGGTGTTTTCAATAGTTTTTTGTTGGATTTTTAAAAAATAGATAGAAATTGGATTTTGACCAAATTTTTTGAACATGTGTTGATTGGAAGGTTACTCCATGGGTAAAATAAAAAAATTGAAAAAAAAATTTAGTGCCTAGAACTAGATGTGATGTATGGGTGATGGAGTGTAACACCCCGTAATTTTAATGATTTTTATATTTTGATTAATTTATTTGAAATGGAAATTAATATGAAATTAATGTGGATTAAAATAAATATTAATTAGCAAGACAAGGGCTAATATTTATTTGCATGAATTATATTTAGTATTACTTAGTGAACGAGTAATAAATTAGTAAGAATGCAATATGATTAGCATGAGTGAGAAATACGATAGTTACGATAATTTAGTCGGGATGCGCATGACAGTCATGTCGGGGCTTAAATTTATAAGATAAAATGTGGTGGTCATACAAATGGTCATTTTGAGTACGTAGGTGTGCCCCAAAAGGATTGAAATAGTAAGAAAAGTGTACTCGAGGGTTCAAATTGGGTCCCTAGGCATTTTTAGGCCAAACCGGCACCTCATAAGGGTATTTTGGCTTTTTAGAGTAAAGGGACCAACGAATTTAATAGGATTATATCAGCATGTGGGTTGAGGGTGCTAGGGTTAGTAGTTAGAAAAACTGAGAGAGGCCATTAGAGGAAGAAGGTGACGATTTTCAAGGCTCCCCACACCACTTTTGCACCACCACCACTACCGGAGTTTAGATCGGAAGGAGAGGAAGACAAATCTTCCATTTTTCGGCACAAATCAAACCTACAAACTCCAGGCAAGTGCTTATCTGGCAAAATTTGAGTATATATACTATCCATGTAATGTAGGATTGAATATTTTTATGAATAATTGATTAATGGTGTTAAATTGGAAATTAAATTCATGTTCTTGGGTAGAAATCATGATAGACATAATTCATTGATGTACGTACTATGAATATGATAATTATTAACATGAGAATGATGAGAAATTTGGGTTTGTTGAGGTTCTTTAATAAAGAAAGAATAATTTAGGGTTTTGGTATTAAAGTATAGGATTAATCCGGTTTAATTGATTCCCCTTGATGATTTAATGATTCGGTTACCTTAATTCTTTTTTATATATGTCATTATAGGGTCCGGTATACTTCTTTGGAGGTTTGGGACTGTGTTATGAAGGTTTAGAGGGTTAAAAATGGTGAAAATCGTAACAGTTAAACAAAGGAGACGACTTGTAGAATTTCAAATAGATTCGGCACAGAGAGCGAATCAATTCGGTCAACGAATCGATTCGGCTGCCCAGATTTGATTAATTTTGTTATTTTATGCCGTAAATCCACAAATAAATTATGGGGAGACTTTGGGGGCATTATTAAACGCTAATAAGGGAGATAGTAATTTCAGTAAACATACAGTAGGGTTGGCATTTCCCCAATTGAGCATACGGTGGGAATTAATGGGAATACTTTAATATTTAATGAATTTTCGAGAATTAGAAAGGGTCATGGAGAGTATGAGTGAACCTAATACCCGACCATTAATAGAGAGATGTTATGACTACCAAAATAATTTAGGGGTAATTAGGACCCTTTAATTAGTGGGAAATACTTGGGAATATACGACTATAAGGATATTGGTAAATTGATAATACGTAGGATATTCGAGAGTTATATATTGCGTATGGGATATATTATGGGTTACGTGATACCTATACTAATGATATATATATATATAGGTTGTGTGAATATCTATTGTGTGAATTCCTATATGTGTGAACATACCTACGCTACATTTTATCACGGGAGGTTCCGCATCGTGGACAGTCTTATCTTGATGAGCCATTTGGGGGGATTTTAGACTTGTACCTCAAAACATAGAACTTAGGGTTGAGCACTACTTGTATTTATGATAGTGTGACCGGTCATTTGGGTGCGTTAGGTGTGTGCATATCTCAAAGGCATAGAACTATGTTCGCTTCCAAATTTTGTGATTCCTAAATTTATGGTTCGAAAGTGATTCAGAATCGAAAGTCGACTTAGTACGTGACATACTAGGAATCGATAGCAGACTATGCACACATCGTGGGTCTCCAACAAGTGATGTCGTATTCATATATAATACAAGAGTTGTGTATACATATATACGTGTGATTTATTCTACTATGTGTGCATTAGTAGATAATATAGATAATTATATCTAAAGGAAACTAAGTATGTGGAAAGTTAATACTAACTTGGTGATTTTTTTTTTGGTAATTAAGAAATGCATTAAACAAAAGAAAATTGTACAAAATAGGTGAAAGAGGGGCATAAACCTCTTGGGTCAAATTTTGTAGGTGGAAAGACCCGAGTCAAACAACTGAAAGAAACAAACTTAAATATAGAGTAACGAGCTTTCATCCAGGCCCCAGTTCATGCACACAAGCCAGTTGATGAAGTTCTTTTTGAATTTTTCCAGCTGAGAGATTTGCATTTGACAAGTAGGGTGATCTCATTCATAACACTAGCAAGGTTTGATATAACATTTTTGAATATTCTATCGTTCCTTTCCATCCAAACACAGTAAATGGTTGCTGCAAAGGATGAGCATTTGACTTTGTTAACAAGAGATTTCCAAATGAAATGGTTTGCCACTTCCATAATGATGTCATCCCAGTTATTAGAAACACTAGAGGCATCATTATTATAATTGATCTCCTCCCATATCGCTTTAGTGAAACTTCAATTGAAGAAAAGGTGGTCACAGTTCTCTTCAGCACTGTCACAAAACACACACTTGCTGTCATGCGATATTCCCCACTTAAAAGTTTTATCCTTTATGTTTATAGCATTCTTACAAACCATTCAGAAAACGAACGCACACTTTAGAATGTTGTTATTGTTCGACACAACAGGGGCCCAAGTGGGAGGTTATTGGTGGTGTCTGATGGAGTCCCAAGCGAAGTTAATGGTGAAGATACCATTATTCCTAGGAGTCCAGATGACTTTTTCCTCTCTGGTGTTGTTGATGGAAGGAAGACTAGCTTGCTTGATCTCATTCAGTTCCCAAGTAATATAAAGTAGGCCACTCCCATGTACCGTTTCTAATGAAGTCATCCACCTTGGATTTATGATTGCTGGCAGTATCATAAATCGTTATATCGCCATATTTAATCCACAAGGGGCCAAGAGGATGCCAATGATCATGCCAAATGAAAGTTTCTAGCCCATTACCAACGATGGTTTTTATGAAAGGTATGATTTTTTCCTTCAGTCTCATCATCTTACTCCGGGTCCAAGATGCATCAGTTGGGGTGTGGATGTGCCATACACTCCTCCCTTTCAGTTTATATATGTGGCACCATTTAACCCAAAGAGTGTCCTTCTTGCAACATAGATTCCATAAGTGTTTGAACATGGAAGCTTTGTTCCAATCAGTAGTATTCTTGATACCAAACCCCCCTCATTTTTTGGGATGCAAACATCACTCCATTTAACCTTAGATCCCAAACTCTTCATTTTAGTACCAAACTACAGAAATCTTCGAAGCTTAGTGTCAATTTCTTCTGTTATTTTTTTGGGTAAGATGAATATACTAGACCAATAAATATGGATGCTAAATAGGACCGATATCACAAGGTTTAATCTACCTCCATAGCTCAGAAAATGATTAATCCAGCTCATGATTCTTCTGGTGATTTTGTCAATAAGCAGTAAGCAATCATCATGTTTCAGCTTAGTAGAAATATAAGGCACACCCAGGTACTTGATGGGGAAATGGTCAACCAGATAGCCAAGAAGGCTGGAGAAAGTAGCTTTCTCCTCGTTAGAAATCCCTGCAGAGAGGAAGGAGAATTTGAGAGGGTTTGGTTGGATACCAGACAAAGCCCTGAAATCGTTGATGGCAGTGTTTATGATGGCAAGAGAGTTGGTGTTAGCACATGCTAAGATGAAAAGATCGTCAGCAAAACATAGGTGGTTAATATTCAACTCTTTACATTTTGGATGGTAGGTGAAATGGGGGGGGATCTAGTGTGAAGATCAAGGATACCAGCAAAAGCTTCCATAATGAAAAGGAATAAGAAGGAGACAGGGGGTCTACATGTCTTAATCCTCTTTTGGATGCAAAAAAACAATGCGAGGAACCATTTAGGATTATAGAGAATCTGGCAGTAGTCACACATTCTTTGATCCAAGTGATGAATATTGGAGGGAAACCCATGTGGTTTAGGACATGAAAGAGGAACGACTAGTTTACAGTATCGTAGGCTTTGAGTATGTCAACTTTTAGAGAACATCTAGGAGGTCCCAAGTCCCTATGATAGTTTCTCAAGAGCTCCTGCATAATAAGAATATTGTCACCAATGGATCTTCCTTTCGCAAAGGCAGACTGTCTTTCATTCACAATGAGAGGAATTATAGGTTTCATCGTATTAACAAGGATCTTATAAATGCATTTGTAGATGGTATTACAGCAGGCAATAGGCCAAAAGTCTTTCATGGTTGATGGGGTATTGGTTTTGGGAATTAGAACCAGGTTAGTGCAATTCCACTACTTGAGATTATAATTTGATTGGAAAAAGGAAGAAACAACATGCGTGGTATCATCCCCTATCGTATCCCAATTGTTAGTGAAGAACTCAGTATTAAATCCATCCGGACCCGGGGCCTTGTCTTTTCCAAGATCAAATAAGGCATCTTTAATTTCCTGATTGGTTATAGGGGAAATGATCCAATTAGCTTGCTCATTAGTAAGTTTCTTTTTGATAGCATGGCTAAGAATATGAGGAGTTGGCCCAGAATAAGTCTACCCAAGGAGGTTAGTGAAATAGCTTACTGCCTCTTTAGTGACCTGTAAATGGCCCTCCAACTTTTGTCTATGCTGATTTTGAATGGTAAGGATCTTATTTCTGTTCATATTGCCTTTGATTTTATAGTAGAAAAACTTTGAGTTTATGTCACCTTCTTTTAACCATCTAGTTCTAGACTTTTGTTTCAAGAAGGCTTCTTCAACTAAGCAACAATCTTCATAAGAAGTTCTAGCATTCCTCTCATCCACCTGAATACTAGAGCTTCTATTCCCATAGTTGATTTGACTTTGGATATTATTGAGCTCGTGCAAAGCCTCAGCAGTTCTGAGGCTTATGTTACAGTAGAACCTACGATTGAAGCCAATCAGAGCTTGCTTCACCATCTTAAGCTTCTTGGAAACCTTGTACATAGGACTACCCTGAATAGGGGTCATCCAGGCCTCTGAGACAATATCATTGAACTCCCTATGAGAGCTCCAGAACTTAAAGTACTTGAAAGGCTTGTCTAGGTTGGTGGGGGAAGGAAATATGGTGGTAATGATAGGACAGTGGTCAGATAGGCCTTAGTTAATGATCTCAGCTTGAGAATCAGGTAAATTAGTCTTTCAACCATCATTAATGAGAACTCTGTCAATTTTTATTTGGATAATAGGATCATTTAAGTTAATTCTAGTCTAGGTGTACCATAGGCCATGCGAGTGGATATCATCCACCTGAATGTTATAAAGGCACTAATTGAAATCATTAACAACATTAACATCAATATCAAGGATTCCACTCTTCTCATTGCGAGATCTAAAAACATTGAAATCCCCCATGAGGATCTGATTCTGAGTAACATGATGAACATCATCAAGGTAAGTCCACACGTTCATTCTCTGGTTAGGAAGGTTTAGGGCATAGACAAAAGTGTCATAGAATGATCTATCTAAGCTCAAGGAAGTTATAAGGCAAGTTATATCTTGATTGTTAGAGGAAAGATTAGAAACTTTGAAATGGTTTGGGTTCCAACCAATGATGATTCTAGCACCCCCTCCCCCCCCCCCCCCCCCATCACTTGGACAATTATGAGTGTAATCCCATTGAGGCATACTGCTAATAATAGCATTATTAAGGTTATTTTTCCTGACCTTCATTTCCACAAGACAAATGAGGGATAAATTATGGGTTCTAATGATCTTCCGTACCTCTTGTTGCTTTAAGGGATTGTTGAGCCCCCTAATGTTCCAAGTATCTAACTTAATCATTGAGATTGATTGGTATTGGTGGTGAGGCCCCATTCATATCTACCTTCTCAAGTGTTTTCTTCCTTAGTTTCTTCTCCTGGTTCCTGGATAAAGTTGGATCCGGTTTCCCTCCTTTTATATCTATATTAATGATTTTTAGAGCTAATCCATAGGGTGTCGGGGTGTTTGTCTGCTTCACTCTCCTCTTGAAGGTCTTGAAGAGCTTCAAAGTTGTTGGTTATCACAGGTTTTCCCATAGTTTTCGGATCCAAGGGTAGCAATGGAACAAGTTCATTTGGATTGGTAGTTGTCACCTTCTCTTCTTGTGCATTAGGACTAGAACTAATCCCTTTATTATCTTTCCTAACCTGCGTCCATTCATTGCACTGAGTTTCAGCCATGGTCACACTGGTTTTGGTAGTTTTGGGTACCCACACTCTGGTAACAAGAGGACATTTGGCAGTTTTATGGCAAAAAACAAAGCAGTGCGAACAAGAGTAGGGCATGCTTTGGTATTCTACATAAATCTCTGTAATGTCACCATCCTCATGCTATAGGTCAATGGTTTTAGGGTATCTCTCCTTAGCTTCCACTTCAACACATATCCGGGCATAGCTGAGGTTATGCATCATCTCAGTGGCAGCATCAGCGTAGAAAGGTTTCCCTACAGCGCTGGAGATATAGCTCAATCCCTCTTCTGACCAAAACTGATTAGGAATGTTATGAAACCTCACCCAAATAGGAGCCGTCATGGTAAGGTCTTTGTTGGTTTTGAAATCTGGTTGCCATTTCTTTAGAATGATAGGATTACCTACGAAGTGCCATGGCCCATTAGAGATAATGTTTTCTCTCTCTTCTTAGCTTTTTAATTTGAACATGAAGAAACCATTGTCATGTGGTAGGACTTGTACAAGTCCATATTTATCCCATAGTCGGTGTGCAGTGTTGTTGACTAAGGAATATGGTAGCTTTCGACCTAGGAAATAACCCACAACGCTGTTAGACCAGATAGTGTTCCCCGCTGCAGCTTTATCAAGAGGTGATTTTACCGTTGGTTTACCATTTGCCACATCAGGTTTATGGTATTTTAGGTTTAGGTTAGGAGTACGTTTAGGGGCTACCACTGTACTCCACGACTTGAGAGGGTTGGTAGTTGGTGTAGCTTGGTCAGACAGTCTAACATCTTTAGTGATTAGGTTATCCTCGGATGTCCCTTCACATTTATGTGGAATTTGGCCTTGGTTAGAAGGAAGGATCGTATACTGGCTTATTTGTCCTTAGTTTTTGGGACATAGATGTTTCCAATCTATCGCACTATTTTTTGTGGTCGTACCATTGAGTATCACCGTTTTCCTCTGTTGGTTGTTTGAAAGTGTCACCTCCATTTTTCCTTCCTTAGCTCCATTGTTATGCTCCATACCTAAAGCTTCTTCACGTGTGAACCCTCTTTTGAGGAGAAATTTGAGAAAACTGGTGTGTTCAGCGTTAAGGGTCCTTACTTTCTGCTTATCATTTTAGTTGATGGGTTTTTTGGTGGTTGTGTTAACAACTTGACCTTCTTTAATAACATATTGTTCCACAAGCTCATAAAGGCAAGGAGCGCCATCATTACCTGAGTTGGTCTCCTTGTTTGTGCAAGCTTTCAACTTTGTCAGCTTAGGTTGGAAGTGAGTAGCGTGCTGGAGGGTTAGAGGAATAACAGACCCACGAGAAACTGTGGGTAGGGAGGATGAGGCAGTAGGTGGTGGCAGAACATTACGATCAGATGGCATGGAAGCCATATGGTTGCTGGATGGTGGGGGATTAGAAAGAGGTGGTTGTCTTGGTTTGGTTGCCATGGTTAGAGAGTAGAGAGAAGGGAGAGCATTCTTGAAGTGTTGTTACTGTCTAGAGGGGTCTGGAAATTTGGTAATGTATTGTATGGGACATAAGGGTGGGCACAACGAATTATTAGGGAGGGAGAGACTTAGTTCAAACTAGTTAGGTCGTGTAGTGTAACTAGGTTGGTTTAGAAGAATACGTTGGGCACTCACAATAGTTGAGAGGTGATGATCTCAAGCAAGCGCACATGAAGTTAACATATGAACAATATGTGCTCTTACTGCATTTTAAATACTTGCAAATATTTTTCAAATGTTCGTGGGCTCTGACTCATTTTAAAACTATTTTTGTAAAAATCTTTTAGGTGTCCAGCCACAGGGATGCCAAGCTTAGGAGTCCATTATTATTAGATGTGTTGCAACTGTTGTGGACGTTGTAGGACCTCGGTAGTATACACTTCCACCTTTTATCCGTTCATTTTTGTCATTCAGTTATCTCAGTCGGGCATGTCACCCATCTTTAGTTAGTGGTTATTTTAGAGTTACTGCATTTCCCTTTTATTTCAAGTTGTTGGATTTAGCTTTATTATGGACTATTGTATGTGGACTTCAGTCTGGAGTGTTTACTCCGGTCATATTTATTTATTACATTGTTTATTGGAATGGTGAAAGTGGTTTACTAGTTTAAATTATTGCATGTTAATAAAAATATTAAAATTTTGACACCGGGTGTAAAAGTGTACAGTGTGATACTGATTAAACCGAATTCGCAAATTTCTAAGTTAACCTTATTTACTTGGTTTCAATTTTTAATCCAATTTTATGCAACCCTAAAATATGCAACTATTTGTGGATAAATCAAACCAACATAAATAATTACATACACACAGATTTCAGGTAAAAAACCTTTCAAGTAAAACCTTTTATTTCACAAATAATACTCACAATGATTATAAGTGAAATCTGCAATGGATTAGCCTCAGAAAAGCCACATAGGCCGCAACCTAAATCAGCAATGGAATTACGCAGCAACTCCACACGAACCGCAGTTCAGTTAGCCCAGAAACACTCACGAGTACTCCCTATTGACTTGCAGTCAGTCAGCCCAGTACCTCCTTCAAGTGGCACCTAATCAGCAGTAAGTTATCCTCCCTACAAGAAAAAACTCCAGAAAAATGTATTTCGGGTTCCAAAACATTTCACATAAAATACTGGAATTAAGTGAACTGAAAAACAATGACATCATCTCACTAGCTTCCTGTGTCCTGTGCAAAAATGTTTGATTCTTAGTGTGACAAGGATCGCTTTCTCTCTCTCTCTACGTAAACCCTAACTAGGGTTTGCATGGCTTCATCATCAAGAATTCCAAACGTGGATCCTAAACCTCCTGATATACCTAATGTATGGAAAAAGTCCTTTGCATCGGTGGTAGCAAATTCTTCTTCCTCTGAAGTGCAAGTCTCTATGAAATCTCCATCAACATTTAAAGGTGAACCAGCGATCCTATTCACTCCAGAAGAAATTGAATCTTTGGCGCAGCCCTTCAAATTTTCCCTGGTAGGGAAGTTTTCTCACGGAAGGCCATCAATGGAATTCATAAGAAAGGTATTTCAATCTTTCTCTCTGAAAACAGCTTTTAGTATTGGATTGATTGATCAAAAACATGTTCTTATTCGGCTGAATAGTGAAGAAGATTTCTCTCGCATGTGGCTAAGAGAATCATGGTACATAGGGAAACATCCAATGAGGGTTTTTAAATGGACAATTGATTTCAGGCCAGATATTGAAAGTAGTATTGCACCTATATGGATCTCTCTCCCACAACTCCCAATTCATTTCTTTTCTAAGCCTGCTTTATTTTCTATAGCTCAACTCATTGGTAAACCGCTAAAAATTGATACGTCGACGCTGGAAATCAACAGACCAAGTCTTGCAAGAGTATGTGTTGAAGTGGATGTTACGCAGACAATATCTAAGAGAGTATGGATAGGCTGTGGGGAGAAGGGATTTTGGCAAGAAATTCATGTGGAGAATGTGCCCAAATATTGTAATTTTTGTTTTAAGAAAGGTCATATGGAGATGGATTGCATTGTTAATCCAGTGAATCAGGCTCGAGGTATGATGAAAGATGGCTTTGAAAATATGGGGCAGCAATCCCACACTTTAAGGAATAAGCAGACTGAGTATCGGATTAAGAATATAGAGCATGTTGTAGAGAAGATTGACAAAGATGGAATAAATGTAGATCCCAAACGAATTTTGGAAGGTAATGAGAAAATCAAATCAACTCATTCAAATAAAGTATTTATCAAAGTTAATGAGGTGCAATCTAAATATGGTGATCAGTTTATAGAATTAACTGAAGATGAGGCAGAAGATAAAGTCAGTGAAGATCTCGTAGAAGAAGGGAGACAATTAATAATCAAGGATCCAGTAGTCGCAGAAGATTCTCAATGGAAGGTCTTTCAGAAAAAATCAAAGAAAAAGAAAGGGCTGCAAATTTTGAATAGAGGTCAAGAGTTGTTAGGAGTAGATTCTTATGGGGGGGACACTGATTGGTTGTCAAATTGTAGCGCTGATAATTTAGATGAAGAACATATTACAGATCATCAGAAATTGTACTTGTCTGCAGGGGAAGAAAATAAGGATTATCATGTTCCTATGATTGAGGAATTGATTATGTTTTCTGATAAGATGGAACAAAAGATTAAAAGGAGCAGGGGGAGAAAGGAGGAGAATTTCCAAAGCAAAGAATTAATTATCAGTGGCAGTTTGGGTGAAAGCAAAAAGAAAAAACAAGATCCAATGTTCAGCAGATGTACTAGATCCCATACCAAAGTTAGCAGAAGCTCCAATCCTTCCAAATACAAATGTTAAATTTCATTGTATGGAATATTAGAGGTGCAAGGAAATCATCAACTTCTCGAAGAATAAAGTCCCTTTGCAGAATTTTCAAAATACCTGTGTTAGCTGTGCTAGAGCCCATGGTTGATAAAGTTAAGGTGGATATGTATAAAATGAAGTGGAGATTCGAAGGAGGATTTAGTAACTGTAATGGTAAAATCTGGTTTTTTTGGAGATTCAATACTCAAGCCCAGGTGGTTGTGGATCATGAACAATTACTGGTTGTGAAGGTGATGCATCCAGGTCTTAAATGTCAGGTGTGTGTGGCAGTAGTGTATGCTAAATGTAATAAAATAGATAGAAGAGATCTTTGGAGTCAAATGGCTGAGGCTTCCTCTGATATGGCTGGTATGCCTTTCATTGTTATGGGGGATTTTAATATTGTGGCAAGTCAGGAAGAAAAAGTTGGTGGAAATGATGTTGATGCAGCAGCAGTTAATGAGTTTAACCAAGCAGTGGATAGCTGTGGGCTTCTAGATATGGGGTATCTCGGATCCAAATTTACATGGAGTAATAACAGAGGTGAGGTTGATCTTATTATGGCTAGGCTCGATAGGTGTCTATACAACAACCAATGGTTGCTTTCCTTCCCCAAATCTTCAATTAAGCATCTAAACAAAACTTCTTCAGACCACTCTCCACTTCTATTGTCAGCAACAAACAAGGATGTGGTAAGGTATTCTGTGTTCAAATTTCTTAACTTCTGGACAACACATCCAGAATTTAATAAGATAGTTGAAGAGTCATGGAGGGATCCCATACAAGCATCGGGTTTGTGGAAGTTCTCTTTGAAGCTGAAAAGGCTAAAAGGTATTCTTAAAATATGGAGTAAGGATAACTTTAAGGATGTTAATCAAAATGTGGTGGACTTAGAAGATGATATATGTCAATTAGAGCTTAATGTTGAACTGTCTAGCTCGGATACTAATAGAGAAGCTTTGAGTAGAGGAAGGGCTAAGCTCCAATCAGCATTACAGATTCAAGAGATGTTCTGGCAGCAAAAGTCATCAATTAAATGGTTGAAGCTAGGGGATTCTAATAATAAATTTTTTCACTCCAGTACAAAGGCTAAAAACCAAAAACTTCATATATCTGGGATTAAAAACGAGTCAGGGGATTGGATTGTAGATGAGAATGCCATTAAAAATCATATTATCATGTTCTTTAAAAACCAATTGACTGCTGAGAAGTATTTTTCTGAAGAATACAAGGAAGAGTTCATTCCCAAATTGGTCAACCAAGAGATTAACTCAGATCTAGAAGAGTTCACCTGTGAGATAGAAGTATGGGAGGCGATTAAAAGCTTGAGTCCGGATTCAGCTCCAGGACCTGATGGTTATGGGGGGCAATTTTTTCTTTCTTGTTGGAACATTATTAAAACTGACCTGGTAGATGCTATTAATTCTTTTTTTGCAGGTGCTGAGTTGCCTAAAAGCTGGACTTCAACATCCATTGTGCTTATTCCCAAAATTAAGAATCCGTTATCTTGTGGGGATTTTAGGCCTATAAGCCTGTGCAATTTTTGTTATAAGATTATTTCTAAGATCTTATGTACAAGACTTGCAAAGGTCCTGCCTATTATCATATCTCCTAATCAAAGAGGATTTACAAAAGGCAGATCAATTCAAGACAATATTTTACTAGCCAAAGAGATGGTGTATAATCTGGGAAAGAAGAATCATGGTGGAAATGTCATCATAAAGCTGGATATGGAGAAAGCATATGACAGACTTCATTGGGGATTTCTAATCAAAGTTCTCAGAGGTTTTGGGTTTGGAGAAAGATTCATTGACTTGGTTTGGAGATGTATATCAAACAACTGGTTTTCTATTGTTGTCAATGGTCAGCCAAATGGATTCTTTAAGTCTTATAGAGGGGTTAGGCAAGGAGATCCTATATCCCCGAGCCTTTTTATTATTGCAGCTGAATATTTGAGCAGGGGGTTAGATATTATGATGGAGAATAAAGTGATAAATCCTTTCTACCTGCCAAGTGGAAGTCCTTTAATTTCTCACTTGGCTTTTGCAGATGATGTGATCATTTTTTGCAGGGGTGACAAAAGGAGTCTGAAGAACATCAAGGCCTTTTTTCTTAGTTACTCAAGGACTTCGGGTCAGAAAATTAATTACACTAAAAGTTCCTTTTCAATTGACTCTAATATGCCTCATAGATTTAAATCAAAGGTGTCTGAAGTTCTTGGATTGAATGCAAAAGACCTGCCTATTAAATATTTGGGGTGTCCGTTATTTAAAGGAAGAAATAAGGTGGTATACTATGATGAGCTAATTTCCTCATTGAGATGTAAAATTGCAGGATGGAAGGCTAAGCTTCTTTCTATAGGTGGTAGACTTATCCTCATAAAGCATGTGCTGTCATCCATTCCTCTCTACCTTTTAGCTGCTATACATCCTCCGAAGAAGGTGATTAATAAGATTCATGGGATGTTGAATAAATTTTTCTGGGGTGGAAATGAAGATCAAGGTTGGAAATTTCAGTGGAAGAAATGGGTTGATTTGTGCAAAGATCAAGACGAAGGAGGTTTAGGCTTCAAAGATTTTGGAATTCTCTCTAAGACTTCCTCTATGAAAATGTATTGGAAGCTTAAAACTGAAGATTCTTTGTGGTCTAAATATTGTGCTAACAGGTATAAAAACTGGAACACTAGAAAAGGGGGATCGCTGTCTTGGAGACATATGAAGCAGGTAGAGGAAGAGTGTTCAAAGCAGATGGTTTCAGTGAATGATAAGCTGATTTGGAAGGCTGAAAATTCTGGTGTGTTCTCTTTATCTTCAGCATATGAGTGCTTAAAGGTTCATTCATCTACTTCTCTTGTTCACAGTAGATTATGGGATTCGAAAATTCCTATCAAAATCTCTATTATAGTGTGGAGAATTATTCAAAAGTGTATTCCTACTGACGAAAATGTGAAGCAGTTAGGCATTAAAATGGGATCGCGATGTCATATCTGCTTTAATAATGAAGAAAATGATGCTCACTTATTTATTTCTTGCTCAGTTGCTTCTCATCTATGGGACTACTTTTCGAATTTGATGGGCATTAAGATTGATAGGAATTATGTGTCTACAGTTATTCTTAGTTGGTGGATGCAGGCTGGAAGGTCTGATGCAGATCAGTTCTTGAGTAAAATTATTCCTATGGCCGTGATGTGGGAAATTTGGAAGGCTCGGAATAGATCTTTATATGAAGGAATTAAATGCAATTTGAATTTTGTTAAGAATCAAGTTGTTAATTTGATTTCTAATATATGCAAAAATCATTATTTTGAGAGAAGGTGCAATAGTTTTTCTCAAGGATACATTGAGGTGTTTGGAGTAAATTTTTGCTCAAATATGATGCAGTGTGTTAAAGTTAAATGGGATGCTCCAATCAGTGGAAGACTCAAGCTTAATATTGATGGAGCTTGCAAAGGCAACCCTGGAATAGGGGGTTTAGGTGGAATTTTGAGAAATGACAAAGGAGAATTGGTTTTTGCTTTTGCAAAAGAAGAAGATTTTGAATCTAACTCTGTTATGGAGCTTAAAAGTCTAAGTCTTGGTATTAAGTTATGTATGCAGAAGAATTTTTCAGAAGTTGATATCGAGTCAGATTCTTTGTTTGTGGTAAAATTGATCAAAAGAGAGTGGAAACCGCCTTGGCATTTAAAGATTCTAACTGAAGAAATTCTGTCAGAGCTTAGAAGTGTTAATTATTCGATTAGCCATTGCTATAGAGAATCAAATATGGTTGCTGATAGATTAGCTAATGTTGGAGTTAATTTACAAGGAATTAAAACCTATGAGGATGTGAAGGATCTTCCACAGACGGTCAAAGGAGCTTTCATGCTTGACAAGATTAGTTTCTTTTATTTTAGATTAGTTAAACTTTGAGGCTTTGTAATGGGATTAGTATAAAATCCCAATTTTATTTTCTCTAGCTTTGAGCCTTGTGCCTCTTTAATTTTATTCAGCATGTAGTACTTGGAGAGGTTTTTTCTCCCTTTTATAATAAATGTGGGGGTACAGTCCCTCTTCTCTAAAAAAAAAAAAAAAAAAAAAAAAAAAAAAAAAAAAAAAAAAATTACGTGTTCTGTAAAATGTGAACTGAAAACAAAGTGAACTGAAAACAAAGTGAAAAACCCTTATAAGAAGAAGACTAAAGAATTTTGCAAATTGTAGTTTACGTGTTCTGTAAAATGTCAGGTTTTCTTGAGAAAATAGGATTCATTTAACACGCTATTTATAAAACACTTGAGTTGACGCATCGCTCAAACAAAATTACCATCTCGCTCGAACGTGGACAGAGACTTAAGGCTGTCGCTTGAATAAGATACGTAAGTCGCTCGAACGAAAATAAATACAAATTAATTTTTTTGTTTCGTCAAAAAAATGTCTGCCTCAACACTTAGAAAATATTTTAGAAAAATATCCCAATACTCTTACATGAACCATTAAGTATTCAAAACACAGTCTTACCAAAATTCATCTCGTGGTGGCTTGAATGTTGAAGAACTTTGATATTAGGGTCCGTCTTCTCGAATCTTCAAACCTGAACTTTTCTTCGACGGTAGCGGTATACGACATACACAAACATCCCCCTATGTCTATACCAGTACAGAATATTTTCTTACAAAATAAAAGTACTTATAAAATATTTTCTTACAAATATCCCCCTATGTCTATGCCAGTACAGAATAAAAAACATCTGAATTATCATAAAAAAATGCATATACAAATCTAAAAACTTTTTCTTCAAATCTCTTCAACTTCAAATCTTTAAGCTTTTCTCATGAGGGTGTGCAACATAATGATCTTCAATCTTTGTACCCACACACATGAGATAAAGTGAATACCTTTGTGACACATCGAGTTTGAAATGATATAAGAATAAATCAATCAATAATAAAATTTCGCCCATAATACAAAACTCCCCCATAATTCATTCTCCCCCCTTTTATTTGTCCTAAGTAGACAAGGAAACGAATAAACAAAAACAAACATGGAGTTTTCATGACAAAATTGCATAGCAAATATGAAGCAAATTATGCTCATGCAAAGGAGTAACCCAAACGCTTCCATAAACTATTTTTTATTTTTTAATTTTTCATACAAAAATGCAAAAATAATTTTACAAAAATCACACACCGTGAATTTACACGAAGACAACCAAATCATGGAAACATAATGAATGGGTGATAACATATTCGATAGGCAAATCAATGCAATCAAACATAACATATGTGCATGAAGAATACGGATACTCCTAAAGAATGAATTCAAAATCATCCTTAGGTGTCAAAAATGTTGAATTTAAATGACATCGACTCAATGCATCAACACATCAAAGTCAAGAATGATTCCCACATCAATAAAGTCTAAAACTATGTAATGCTTTTTCATCACACTGTCAGAACGTGCAAACCCGTTGATTTATTTTCCGTCCAAACTCCCTCATAAATAATAAATCTTTATTTTCAATTGAGCTAATCTAAACTAAATGGCCTCGTTTTGGCATATATATCTTTTTATTGCCTTTAATTTTTTTCGGACTCTTTCCAAATGGTGACTTTCATGATGAGTTAATTTTGTACTCTCACAACCCTTTCCCATATTTTACTCTTCATTTTTTCAATTTAATTCCTCACGGGCAACGATTCTTACATGCACTACTTTCATTGTCAAGTTTTATTGGATGTGGTTCATTTTAAAGACATAATTGAGGTAACAACACTCTGACAAATATGTGATAAAAAAGTATGATAATCAAACAAATCCGTGCAAGTGTGAATTAAAGGAAAATAGGAGTCAAACATGTAGGTAGTAATCACAAATTACATCTTAATGACTCCACACATTATAAAACACAAATATAAAATGATGACGCATATCAAAACACTATCAAGCAGTCACATAGATATGGAATGAAATTGTGACTCGGTCATCCTAATATCTATTCATATATGGTGCAAAAAAAATACAAAAATCTCTTTGTCTTTTTCAAAAAAAATTATCAAAATAAAATATTTTTGTCTTTTTCAAATTTTTTCTCATAAAGATAAAAATCTTTTTGTATTTTTTCAAAAAAAATCAAAAAACAAAAATCCTTTTGGTTATTCGAAAAAATATATCAAAAATGGAAAATATAAATACAAAAATGGTACACGCTAGCAATAGGCATAAAATATTAACATGAAATCATCCTATGCTAGGAAACAAGTCTAAACCTTAACCAGTAGGTGAAGTGGAGTTTTCCAAAGGTGGTGACATCCTATGAAAAACATCCATCAAGTCATGTGAAGTTTTGACTAAAATTTTAACCTGCTCCCTAAGATGTGCAAACTCTCTTCTGTAGTCATTCGGAGCATCATGTGTGGGTGCGTGTTTGTGAACACATATAGTAGCAAAATGTGACACAATACCCAACTTAAAATAAAACTCCCTAAGGTGTCCTCTCTTTTTGCAATGAGTGCAAACATAAACAGGCCTAGGACCACCTCTCTCAAAACATCTAGGATGCACTCTCCTCTCGAGAAGGGAATGCCTAGGTGGGTTAGGTTGAGATCTATATGGATCTATCGTTAACTCGGTAATCGACTCGGGTACAACGTGGGAAGTGAACGCACCGTCATGACCTATTACTTATCTCTCAACATCACCCAAAACGTAATTGAGAACCATCTTTACAACCTTCTTTGATGCATTCTCTAAAGGGACTTTGACCTCATGGGCACGTTCGAGAACACTCTCGAGTTGGGATACACGTGTCGTCAAACTAGAAATCGTGTTGGTCAAAATTTTCTTTTCTTGATCTAAAGCAATCAATTGTTCACTCAAAGAAACCTTCACCTTCTCGAGTTGACTTTCTTTTGCCTCAAACACCCTCAAAAATGCTAACTCTCTCTCCAAATCTCTCACCTAAGACCTAACATGTTATTCAATTTCTTAGTCTTTAAGGTCTCTACGTACAAAGCTCTAAATGCAATCTGGAGCTCACTTTCACCTTTTCTCCCACATTCATTTTCTTCCTCACTCAAAACACTCAAACTATCATCCTCCTTATGGGTCTCACATGCACAAGTTACCTCATCGTCATGGGAAAAACTAGCTAAGAGTGGTTGGCATGGCAGTCTGTTTTCCCTTTCTCTTTTGCCTAGTGGGACACTCAAAATCTCTATGCCCCTACCCTCACACTCAAAACACTTATCTTCTTCCTCTTTTTCTTTCTCACTCTCTTTTTCACCACTCTCTTTGGCCTCATCTTTCTTTTGTTTTTCTCAAAAAAAAAATTATTGGAAGAATTTTGTTTTGAAAACTAGAGAAATTTTTTAAATTTTTTTGCAAGCATGACCATATCAAAATGAAACTCACCCTCAAAGTCGGATTCACAAACTCTCACTTTCTTTTTCTTCCTAAACTGGTCTTTAAGTGCTATCCCTCTATCCTTAGGCTTGACAGTGTTAGGAAACATGTCAATTTCATATGTTTGGAGGTCTCCTACCAGTTCTTCTAGTTTTAAATTGCCCAAATTACCTAAGGTATTCAAAACAGTCACTTTTGGGATAAAATATTTAGGTGAACTTAAAATCTTTTTAACCTCTCGAGCATCAAGAATGGGCTCACCAAGATTGAAAGTAATGTTGACAATGTCAGATAAACGTGTGTAAAAATCATCAAAACACTCAGATTCAAGCATGGTACTTATTTCAAATTGCGTAGTTAAATTTTGAATTTTAGACTCTTTGACTGCATTTGTGCCTTCATGGTTAAGTTGTAAAATGTCCCAGGCTTATTTTGACGTGGTGCACGTCATAACACATCGAAACTCTTCAGGAGTGATGGCACTAGAAATTGCACTCAGCCCACGTGAATTAAAAGTGCTCCATTTAAATTCGTCCTCAGTCCAGTCTGTCACGAGTTTTAAAGTAGTGATATTATTTACGGTGACAGTGGGAGGAGTTCAGCCTCTTTCAAAAACTACCCAAACGCACTCATCAATGGCCTTTAACTATGATTTCAAACGTGCTTTCCAGTAGGCATAATTAGACCTGTAAAAAATGGGTATCCGATTATATAAGTGCTCCATCAGAAAAATTGTAATTTTTCAAAAAAAAATTATTTTAAAAAATTAATATCACACAATTTTTGCGGAAATAGGAATACATAATAAATTAGTGTAACCTGCTCTGATACCAATTTGTAAAATTGTACTGTGTGATACTGATTAAACCGAATTTTCCCAAGTTAACCTTATTTACTCGGTGTCAATTTTTATCCAATTTTATTCCGTCGTAAAACATGCAACTATGTGTGGATTAATCAAACCAACATAAATAATTATTGACACACAGATTTCATGAAAAAAAAATCTTTCGTGTGAAACCTTTTATTTCACAAATAATACTCACAATGATTATAAGTGAAATTCACAATGGATTAACCTCAAAAAACCCACATAGGTAACAACCTAAATGAGCAATGGAATTCCACAGCAACTCCACGCGAACTGCAGTTCAGTCAGCCCAGGAGCACCCACAAGCATTCCCTATTGACGGGCAATTAGTCAGCTCAGTACCTCCCTCAAGTGGAACCTAATCAGTAGTAGGTTATCCTCCCTACAAGCGAAAGCTACACCAAAATGTATTCCGGGTTCCAAAACAATTCACATATAAGATTGGGATTGAGCGAATTGAAAACAAAGAGAAAACCCCTTAAAAAAAGAAGACTAAAGACTTTTACAGATTGCAGTTTACGTGTTCTGTAAAACGTCAGGTCTTCTTGAGAAAAAAGGATTAGTTTAACACACTATTTATAAAACACTTAAGTCAGTGCGTTGCTTAAGCGAAATTACAATCCCGCTCAAACGTGGACAATTGTCTCTCCAACGAGCTTCACGTGACTTAAGGCTATCGCTCGAACGAGATACGTAAGTCGATCGAATGAAATTAAATAAAAAATAAATTTTTTGTTTCGTCAAAAAAAAATTTGCCTCAACACTTTGAAAAAATTCATTTGACGAAAAACGACGCCTCAAAACTTAGAAAATATTTTAGAAAAATATCCCAATACTCTTAAATGAACTGGTAAGTATCTAAAACATAGTCTTACCAAAATTCATCTTGTGGAGGCTTGAATGTTGAAGAACTTTGATATTTGGGTTAGTCTTCTCGAATATTTAAACTTGAACTTTTTCTTCAACGGATTTGTAGTGGTATACGACATACACTAATGTAATAGGAGTTATAAAATATGTCCTTACACCGGGCCATTAGGGTATTAGTAATATAATTATGTTTTGACAGTGATGCTAAGAATGAAACCATTAGTGATTCCCGTTTAATTAAATAATGGACCGATCACCCAAGATTAGGATAGGTGGGGTGTCACAGATGGTATCAGAGCATTGGGTTCTAGTGTTATTAGGATCTGTACAGACTTATCAAGTTTCCAGCATAGCGCTCTTTGATATAGAGCCCTACTATTAAGATTGTTGCATTCATGATTATGAATTTACGTCTTTAGTTATTTTAAGATATATTGAATTGCTGACTTATAGAAATTGTCTTTTATTTCAGATGCCACCCAGACGTGCACCCTGAGCCACCAGAGATGCACAGCCCGAGCCGCATCCATCTCAGGCACAGGGGACTTGAACACTACTGAGTCTCCGCTATTATTGTACAGGCAGTTAACGTAGCTTTGACCACATTTTCTCAGTGCCACCTCAGTCGCAGGTTGTGGCTCCAAATCAAACACACTCATTTCCTTCTACCTGGGAGCGACTCATAGACGCCTTTTAGAAGGCTAATCCTCTCGAGTTTCAAGGAAGCTCAAAGATCATTACTACTTACCAATGGAAGAAGGACATCCAATTGCATTTATGGATGTACGAGTTCACTGATACGCAACCTTGTAGTGGTGGGAGTCTATTACCACTGCACAAGAGAGGGATATCATACCTATTCAAGAGTTCTAGGAGTGGTTCGACCGCAATTACTTTCCATTCGCCATTTAGATAGAAATAAGACAAAAGTTCTTAGACATCTCCCAGGAAGGAAGGACAGTTACCGAGTATGAGGAGGAATTTACTCGGTTGGAAAATTTCATACCAGATGAAGTGAGCACAGAGGAGAAGAGGGTACAGCTCTTTATTGATGGTCTTACCTGGAGAATTCGACAGCATGTGTTGGGCAATCCCGCTTTTAAGATGTATATGGATGTTGTGAATGCCAATTTACTCCATTGTTAGGATCACCGCTTCCACATGAAAGGAAGCAAGCACGTAGGAGAGTTTGTCCAGAAGGGCAGGACAAAGGGTGACAGTGCTAGTGGGTCATGATTGAATCAAATTTAAAGTAGACATGGTGAGCAGGGTTCCTAGCTAGGGATTCGACTAAGCATTTTTTATTAGGAGATTTCAGACAGGGGCGGGATGGATTCAGGAATGGCCATCAGGGTCAGCAGGCCCAACAGGTCCCTCAACATTGTTAGCAGGGTCAGTAAGGCCAAGAGAGAGATGGTACTGGATAGCAGGGCCCGAGAAGGGGAAATTTCATTGGTAGATGCTTCACAATGTGGCAAAAATTTCCACATATGTCAGGATTTCCCTGATAGTGGTAGGGTTCCGCAGTAGCAGGGCGCTCGCCAACAGCCCCAAAGGATAATTTTTCTCGCCGCCCTTCCAGCACCAGCACTGGCTGCCGTACCCATCATCCCTAACAATCCTAGCAGGGGCAGTTATAGTATGGATGTGTGTACAATGTCCACCGGGTGGTAGTTCCATAAGCACCACCCGCAGTTGAGGGTACCTTTCTTATTCATGGGACTTCGGGGCGTATCTTATTTGACACTAGGGATTTCACACTCATTTATATCCACTAGATTTGCATGAGCTGCAGGGTTATTATACATGACCGATATTACATTCATGTGCGTAGACTCATCATTGGGTAACAGGACACTTATCTTCTTTAATTGTCGGGGCGTGAGTATAGACATTGGGATACTTATTTTTCCCGCCAATATGCTCATGTTAGATATGTCGAATTATGACACCATAATTGGCATGGATTGGCTAGCAACATATAGAGCCACGATTGACTGCTAGACTAGGAGCATCGTGTTTGCGATTCTGGGCCAGGACATGTTTTTAGTGGCGATTCCTCGTCCCGAAGCAGGATCGTCAACTCACTTATACTATACATAAGAGGATACCTCAAAAGGAGTAGTTATCTCCCTATATTCGATTTCAGTTGTGTGTGAGTTTGTCGATGTATTTCAAGAATTATTGAGATTTATGCCTAGCCGAGAGATAGAGTTTATCAATGATTTATAGCTAGGAACTCGGTCGATAGCTCGTACGCCATATCGCATGGCCTCTATGGAGATGAGGGAGCTATGAGAATAGATTGAGCAGCTTTCGCGACAGGGTTTTATCCGTAGGAGTACTTCACCTTGGGGTGCCCAATGCTATTTGTGAAGAAGAGAGATGGATATCTACGCCTATGTGTGGCTTATCGAGAGTTGAAAAAAGTTACAATATGGAAAAAATATTCGTTGCCCCAAATCGATGACTTATTTGAACAGTTAAGAGGATCCGCCTACTTCTCTAAGATATATCTGAGATCAAGGTACCATTAGTTGCGCATCCAGCATCAAGATGTATTTAAAACTTCCTTTTTGATGAGATATGGGTCTTATGAGTTTTGGGTTATGCCATTTGGGCTAACCAACGCTCCAGTTGTGTTTATGGACTTGATGATTAGGGTGTTCAGGGAGTTCTTGGATTAGTTTGTCATTGTCTTTATTAATGGCATCCTGATTTATTCTCGGATTAAGGAGGATCATGCAAAGCATCTGCATAGGGTTTTACAGACATTAGGCAAGCATCAATATGCTAAGTTTGAGAAATACAGATTTTGGCTGCATAAGGTACAGTTCTTGGATCATATTGTATCTGATATGGGGATATCAGTGGGTCCAACTAAGGTATCAGCAGTGAGAGAGTGGAGATAACCCATGACACTGATGGAGGTGCATAATTTCTTGGGGTTAGCCGGGTACTACCGATGATTTATTCAGTATTTTTTGAAGATTGCGGGTCCGTTTACCAACTTGACTTGTAAAGGGGTACCATTTATCTGGGATGACGCTTTTTAGCTAACTTTAAATGAGCTAAAGGATAAGTTGACATCAGAACCAGTTCTCGCACTGCCCAGGATGGGAGTAGAGTATCTTGTTTTTATGGACGCGTCCCTACAGGGACTTGAGGGTGTGCTACAGTAGGAGGATCAAGCTATAGATTATTATCCTCGCAAGCTTAAGCCTCACGAGGGGAATTAACCCACCAACGACTTAGATTTAGCGCAGTCCTATTTTTACTACAGATTTGGAGGCATTACCACCCGGGGGAGAGATTTTGTCTATTCATAGATCATTAGTCACTACACTATTTATTCACTCAAAGAGCGCTGAATATGCGTCAGCATATGTGGATGGAATTTATGAAGGATTATTAGTTCGATATCCAGTATCATCCAGGAAAGGCTAACGTGGTGGCAGACATGTTGAGCCGTAGGCCAGTAGGGGATGCGGTTGAAGTTTGGGAGGAGAAATGGAAGGAGATAGGACACCAGGATTCTATCGACAGATTATTCATGTCAGTTATGACCTTCACACCCTAGATTATCATGAGGGTTGTACAGGTTGGGCGACCGAATTCAAAAACTTTTAGCTGGGGGAGGAGAGTCTTACTCCGTGAGTTCAGAGGGAGGCTTACTCTTCAACGAGAGATTGATTATTCCAGAGGGGTGTACTTGTGACACGTGCTGATGGAAGAGTCGAATGGGTCACGGTTTACGATACATCCTGGAGGGGATAAAATGTACCAGGATATGAGACGACAATATTGGTGGAGTGGAATGAAGAAATACATTGCAAAGTTTGTCTCGAAGTGTGCCACTTATCAGCTGGTGAAGCGAGACCATCAGAAACTAGCATGGGTAATACAACCGTTAGAAATTACAATGTGGAAATGGAAGAGAATTTCCATGGATTTCATCGCTAGGTTGCCTACATATCAGAGGGGTCACGATTCCATTTGGGTGATAGTGGATCAGTTGACTAAGGTGGCCCATTTTCTTCCACTCCTGACGGACTATACCACGGGACAGTATGCCTAGATCTTCATCGCTGAAATAGCATCGTGTCTCATTTTTAGAACAGTTTTCAGGAGGCCATGGGTACAGAGTTGCGATTTAGTACGGTCGATCACCCACAGACGAATGGGCGGACATAGAGGACGAATCAGATGTTAGAAGATATGTTATGAATGTGTATCCTTTACTTTAGCGGAGGTTAGGAGCAGTATCTTCCAGTGGTGGAGTTTGTGTATAATAACTCCTATCAGTTTATGATTGGCATGGCATAATTTTAGGCATTGTCCGGTAAACCTTATCATTTGCCCACTTATTGGTTAAAGGTGGGGGACAGCAATCTTCTCGGACCAGATTTGATTTAGGATACTTCGGCCAAGATTGAACTGATTTAGAATCTCATACGGATAGCTCAGGATAGACAAAAGAGTTATACCGATGCCAACCGATTCTCCCTAGAGTTTAATGTGGGGGACCAGGCATTACTACGTGTATCTCTTAAGAATGGTATAATGAGGTTCGGGAAGAAAGTGAAGTTATCAGCAAGGTGTGACACCCCGCATAATTAAATATCGGGTGATCTGTCATTTATTAAATTAAATTAGAATATCCAGTTGGTTCAGATTATGTATCACTGTTGAAAACTTTATTATTAAATACTAACCACCTAATATTTAAAAAGGTCGATGTCAAATTTTTTCTTTTAATTAACATAAGACTAGGTTAACGAAATAATTAAACATTCACCATTCACATCAATCTCATATGATAGGAAAATGGGTTATAGCACATATATTAATCGTGTTAGATTATTGTACTCACTTGAGATGATCACCGCTCCTTTAATGTGTACGCCTAACGTTCCATCAAACCCTACTAGTTTATATTCCCATGCTAATTAGTTCTTTCTCGTCTAACATCTAATCACAGCCCAATATTGTTCCCATGTATTCCCTCTCAATATACATAATAGCTATAATCAACTTCTCTTTAACATGGACAAACGCCCTTTCAATTTAATATAGGTAAAATTTTCACCAATTTAGTTCATTTCATATTTCAATATTATACATGTCTAATTAATTAACAAAATAGATGGTATCATAAGTATATATATACACATACGCTCAATTATATATATATTCAACACTGCACCCCGAGACACAACTGCGGTGCATGCATACTCTACTATAATGTCCTGGTGCATCGCTTATTGCATAAAAGACTAAAGGTTCAATCTCTCGTGAACCATCGAATCAGACACATATATTGGAGGCGAACATATTTCCAAGCCAATGGTCTATGCACATACATACGCACACATATGGCCGTCATCACTATCATTCTCACATATAGCCCGTACCTAGGTTCTATGCTCTAGTGGTACAAATCAAAATCCCACCTGAAGGCTCCTCAATGCATGATTGTCTATAACGCGCAACCTTCGCTCGAAAGTAAGAAGCGTAGGTATGTCATACACATAATAGTTCAATCAATAAGTATACACACAAATTATTTTATTCATTAGGTATTCACGCAACCTAAGTTCCCGAATTCATAGGTAGTATATTCGTCCCTACTACCCACAATACTTTAATTGTACGATTTACCTCTCTATCGTATACTCTTTAAGGTTCTCTCATTCCAACACATTCCCTTAGTAGTTACACAATTTCTCTCACTACTAAATTATGAAAAGAAGCTACTCTAGAATAGCGTAGGTCCTATTCTCTTACTTAAAGGAACCTATAATGATTTTTAACTCATTTGGGCAAAAAATGGAGTTTTTGAAATCTCGTTAGAACCTGGGGATTCTACTTCGAAACGAGGTAATTTGAACCATATTCTCACTTCAAACGAACTCTAAAATCTCGTTAGTAATCTCGTTGGAACTCTCATTGGAATTCTCGTTCGAACGAGGTCGTTCAAACAACCTGGGCAGGTCTTTGAATGAAAATTTCGAAAGCCTCCCTGTCTTCTAAAAGTTTCATTTTCCCAATTAATTCAACAACAAAGTTGCTTCTAATCCATCCTAATTAACATTCAACAAATCTAATCTATATCCCTTAGTATTAGAACACTTTCCCATCCATTTTTAACATCAAATCTCTAAAATTTCAAAATGAATTTGGATAAATTTCCCAAATCTTCAACAGGCCCTAATTTCATATAATCACCATTAATGACCCATTAAACTCAGATATAATTTCATGGTTTCAACATATAAAATTTAGGTTTTTAATCACTAAAACAATAGCTATTCAACTATAAGCCAATTTCAATCCCAATTACATGATATTATGATTAATCCATCAACTAAAGTAACATGAATAATTTATGCTCTAAAAATCCAGCAAGATAAACACTTGCCTTTTTATGCACTTCTAATTCACTTGATGAAATTGGTATAGGAGTGATCCTCTCTTCACGATCTACGCGTTGCTATAATTTTTGGTGTGAGAGCTTGAGTCATTATCCCTGGGCTCCTATGGAGTTCTTCTTCTTCCTCTTTGGCTCTCTCTCTCTCTCTCTCACGTAGGTTTAGAAATTCACAGATAGACTATTACCCACGTACTCTTCCTTTTTAATTTTCTATTTTTGTTCATTTTAATTCCCAAAAATCTCAAAGGACTAAAATACCCATTTGGGGTGTCGGTTTGGCCTAAACTACCCCGAAACCCAAATAAAACACCCGAGTAGACTTTTCTAACTATCTTGACCATTTCGGACTCATCGGCACACTCAAAATGGTCATACGAGTTACTTAAAAATAAATTATCTTTTTAACCCAATAAAGTAATATTAACACGACTCATATATGTGTCCCAACTAAGTATATTGTAACTACCGTATTTTTCCCTCCCGGCCATAACAATATTTTCTTAATCATATATTACTTTACTCGCTAACTAATATTCAACATAATTATCATCAATAAATACTAACTCTCATCGCGCTAGTAATTATTACATTTAAATCCGAATTAACTATAAATAAATTTTTTCCATTTAAACTAATTAGTCCTAATTCCATAATAAAAATGAAATTGATAGGCAAGGTTTCGCCGCGGCGCGAGAGTCACCTACGCGCCAGTCGTTTGTAATATTTGGCTCACTAACTCTATAAAAAAATCTAAACTATGACTACACTCTTTTAAGGGAGTATAGTGGCTAGTCCGAGTATCGAATCCACAAAGACAAGTTGCTAGAATTTAATTGGTTTATTACTTCTAAAATAAAAGTGTAAAAGGTATTTGTTAGCAAAATAAAAGATAAATAAAGAAAAAGATTAAACTAAGCGGGTGTATTTAAACTAAATTAACAAAGAGAATAAAAACTATAGGTTGCATCGAATATCTCTCACCTCGAGTTAATTAGTGTAAAATGGTTACATGGGTTTGCGAATTATTAAGATCGCGTCTCATTTCGTCAATTAATTAAATCAAGAGTTGTCACACCCCTAAATTCACATAAAAGACTAATAATATTTTAGCGTCAATAAATACCCAGGAAATTACGCACGCAAGTGTAATACCCCGTATTTTCGAAAATTTAAATTATTATGTGATTTATTATTATTATAGGATTAATTAAATTAAAATGTGAGAATTAATTATTAATCCAGATTAAATTTGAATATTTACTAGGGTGACGATAAGTTAGTAACTATTAATATTACTGTGAGAATAAGTAATATGGAATGACGATTTTATGTAACTTGTCGTGAGAGAGAAATACGACAGTCGATATATTAAGTCGGGGACGCGCGTGTGAGTCGTGTCAAGAGTAATTAAGTGAAATAAAAAGGTAAATTATTTTAAGTAACTCGTATGATCATTTCGAGTGCGCTGTTGAGTCCAGAGGGGTCGAGATAGTCAGAAAACTCTACCCGGGTATTCTATTTGGACTCGGAAATATTTTTAGGCCAAGCCGGCACCCGGTAGAGATAGTTTTGTAATTTGGATTTTTGGAGGAATTAAATGGGCAGAAATTGAAGAAATATTATATCAGCTAATTGGGGATAATTAAGGTTTATACCAAAAATAAGAGAGAGACACAGTGAGTGAGGGAGAGCAAATTCCAAAGGAGGAGAGGCAATTTACACCACCTTGCACAACCACCACCACCATCATGTAGATCGGAACACGAGGAGCGCATCCATACCAAAAACACCAACGGATCAGACCTTCGAAATCGAGGAAAGTGTTTATTACTTGCTTTTCTTTAGCAATAACCATGTTCATGTTAGTGTAGGGATGAAACATCAATATATTGTTCATAATATTGATGAAAATTGGAGATTGAATATACATGATTTTAATTTGAGATTAAATTAGTTTGAACCCTTCATGTATGTAGATTTGAAATCACGTTTTGATGACTTTATGTGATGAACGAATCTAGGAATTATATATTCTTGAATGAAAATTGGAAGTACTAGGGTTTGTGTAATTAAATTGGGCATTTCATATTTCATTAATGATTTGTAATGATTTAATGATTATAGTTTGCTAGAATTCATTTACAAATGTTAGGATTCGAATTGGGACTGATTGATTGGAGTTTGGGATAATATTTTAGAGGTTTTAGGGTTGAAAAATGATGAAAAACGACGTTGTCTATGGTTGAAGACGAAACAGCCCAGGTCGCGAGATGTCGCTCGAAGTCGTTCGAGCGAGATTGGTTGTCGCACGAAATCGTTCGAGCGACATGTGGAAGTCGTTCGATCGAGATCCATTATGGTTCGAGCAAGATTTTTAATTTTTTGAGAATTTCCTATTTTGCCCCTATTTGTGTAAACAGTCAATTTGAGTGAAAAGAATTAGTGTTCGATGAACCCAAAATAGTGCAGAATTATTGGGAGTTGTTTAGGTGTAATGATTTAAATATTTGGGACGGTGAGTTTACCTTGAAGATTACGAGAGAGAGAGATAATCGTAATTGTAAATGCGTCGAGAGTATTACGTGATAAATACTTACAATAGTAGTTCTGAAGATATGGAACTTATAAGAATAAAAATTAGTGGTTACTTGTAGGAATTCTTATGATTTTGTATTAAGGATTTTCGGGTGGCATATTACCCTTATATATATATATATTACGAGAGAGGGAATATCGTAATTTAAAAATATGTTGATAGTATTTAGTGATAAAAATACTACGTATGAAATATGACATTTGGTTGTGTGTATATTGTTTGATTGATGGGTTGTGTGTATACCTATATTTGACATTATGTGTATGACATACCTAGCTGCTTGCTATCGCGAGGGATTGTGTAGAGACGGTCTTATCCTGAGTGACCTCCGGGGGGATATTTGACTTGTATCTCAGAACATAGGACTGTGAAGACTTATTTGTGAGTTGATAAATCGCTGACTATGGGAGAGTAGGTATGTGCGTGACCCATAGGTATGTGAACTATGTTCGTCGCCAATATGTGTGATTTATTTATATGGTTCGTGGGAGATTTTCGAACCGATACTCCTTATTTGAGTACGAGATGTACTGGAACATGATAGCAGAGTATGCAATGCATTACAGGTGTCTCCTAGGGGAGCTGTATTAGTACATATATATTATAGTGGTGGATATATATGTATACTTGTGTTATACTTACAATGTGATATTTGTAGGCTATTAAGATTATGTTAATAAATATATATATATATAGTGAAGGATATATATATATGTATGCTTATGGTATATCTACAATGAGATAATTGAAGATTATTAAGATAGTGAAATCTTTAGTAACGTAAATAGTAAATACTTGACCTTATTATGATAACACTAATTTAAAATGATAAATGTCGAGATCAAATAAGGGATACTACTATGAGGGGTAACTAGTAGGATAAGCATTTTCCCTAGTTAAGGGTGTGTCAGATGGCTAGGTTGGATTAGATGTACGTTAGGCGTGCACACTAGTCGAGAGGTGAGAATCTCATGTGAGAGTTCGAACTAACATGCATATGATACTTGCTTTAATGCAGTTTTAAATACTTGCTAATAAATCTTTTTAAAACATCGGGCTCTGACCCGTCTCTTGCATTTCTTCTCTATTTTTCTATATATATGTATTAGTACAGGTACCCATCCACAGGGACACCGGTTCTAGATACTTGGATGGTTTGCCGAGCTGCAGCTGTTGTGGAAGTTGGGGGTCATTTGAGATTAGACGCTTCTCTAATTTCATTCAGTTCCTAGTTCAGATATCTCAGTTCGGGCATGTGTCACCCATTCTCATTAGCGGAGTTGTCCTCAGTTTACTTTGTAGTTCTTTTCAGTTGGATTGAGTATTTATTATGGTTTGGTTTGTGGCTTTGAACTGGAAGCTTTTTATCCAGTCTTAATTATTTATTAATTGATTCAGTCAGCATTCAATTCTTGTGTATGGTTTATAATTGCATGTTCAGAAATTAATTAAATTAATTGGCTTCAAGTTTAATTGGAAAATGTTTTGACACTAGCTTAATTAAATGTTAGGTAATTAATTGGATTTAAGTTTTCGACAGTGATGCTAAGAATGAACCAACCGAACATTCTGTTATAAATTTTATAAAGGACTGATCACTCGATATTTAATTGGGTGGGGTGTCACAGCAAGGTCGTAAATACGAAGCATACATGATATACCCCGTTAAATCTCCTAGGCGTAATAACTAGGATAACACACTCGAAATAAATACGTAAACACTATCACCAAAGCAAATCAACCCGTCAACCCTAGGTGATTTCAATCCGACACAACCTAATTTAAATTAGTCGCTACACATGATTAGCAATATTAATTAAACTAACTAATTAAACAAAGCAACTAATTAAATTAACTCTAAAATTATCTTGGCATGGAAGAAAATGGAAAGCATGAAAAAAACTAAATTAGGAAGCAATTAAATAAAGCACAAAGCTAGAAGATGAATAAATAGTAAAAACCTTACATTAAAATGGGTACACCAAAGAAAAATGGAGGAAATGGGCAAATCCCCCAAAGTTACAAACCCTAAACTAAAGCTAATAAAAGATCTCTTCCAAAAATAAACTATACTTGCTTTATATAGTAAGTTACAATTAACTAATAAAAGAAAAAGAAAAATAAAAGAAAAAGGGTTTATTTACATTAAAAATAAATGGAAAAGAAATAAAAAAAAGGAAAAAGAAAAGTAGCAGCCAATTTTCGGACCAAAGCAATAGGGCACCGGTCGACCACGAGTGGAGGCCGGTCGACCGCGTCAAATGGGAGGACCATACTATCTCGACTCAGGCCTAAAATCCAATCACCGGTCGACCGTCGGATCTTGGTCGGTCGACCGATCATAATTGCCAAGCCCACCACGCAGCACAGCTGCAACGCACAGCCATGGAAAACTCAAGACCCATACAAAATGCGGAGATATATAAACCGAGACCAAAAAAACCCACCTCTGTGTCCAAGAATCAAAACCAAGCTTTCATAAAAACCAAAACTTGCCAAAAAAACCACTTCCACCATGTAAATCCAAGACCCATTTCCACCATTAATGGTGGACAAAAACCAATAAAAAGTAGATGTCCAAGACCCATTTGCGTACATGGTCAGAGATTGAGCTCCAATTTTGGACCAAATTCCCGGATTTCGAACGAACCCAAAACCCTTGCTAAACCCGAGCCAAAACCTAAATCGCCACAACCATTCTGCAAAAAAAAACGCTTTAGGACATAAAGGGAATTATTAGAATTTCTATAAAAGAGAAAGGGACATGGTGGGTATTATTTGAAATGTTAATGAATTTCTTATAATTCTTTTTCGATTAAAGGTCCGTGTTTCCTTCGTTCGGACTCCGATTCGAGCCCCGTTTGTGGCCACGCGAAGCTTGTCTCGAGGACTACAACTTTCGTGTAGACTTCGGACAAAAATCCTGAACTATAAAATTATCAAAATTCCCCCGAACGTGCGAATCGCGACGGAACTTAACCAGAACGCGCTCAAACTTCATACTAAGCACCGTAACACCTATAAAAGCTCAATAATATCTCAAATAACATGTTAGCATATAAAATGGAGGTTGTCTGGTTATCAAGCATAATTATAGCAATTACGGTACCCGAGGGGGATAAATGCCCAAGTTAAAAGGGTATAAAGTTCAATATTCGATACGAATCACACCCCCTAGCTTACACATTGCTAGTACCTAGTAATGAAATTCAAAGCAAGAAGAACTACAAGAAAATCACAACATGTATATATATGCATCGAAATATAAATGCCACTTTCGTAGGGAACACGATTGCATTTAACATGTGCAATAAGCCGTTAAACCCCTAGGTTATCCTAGTGGATGAGTGTCGTCTCGTAAGGGTTTTCAGGGATGAAACCCACAAACATCATATGGTTTCCTCAAAATATGCCCAATCACATGAGACACGTCCAACAATAAGAACAAGATTTTATACACGTTATTAGAACAGTGAATGAATTTACACAAAAGTCCATATTATCAACATTATAAAATGCACCACATAGAATTGAAACTTTAAAATGTGGGAGGGGAGCGGGCACATGAAAAGTATGATTTGGAAAAAACTTAAATAAACCAGAAAAAAATTAAAGCAAGCATATATTCAATCCTCGCGGGCATTACACTCATCAAGTGAATTCATTCGAAACAGGGAGTTAACACATGGAACATGCGGGCATAAAGAGTAAATATAAATGAAAACTAGGCTGCACACATGTGAAAAATGAAGAACGCTATATATAAAATGAAAATTTGTAATCTCAATAAAAGATACCGCTCATTAAAGTAGGCGAAATGTATTTTCATAGATTATCAAAACTATTATGACTTTTAAATTAAACACACTTTAAGATCACATAGGACTTTATAGGGTTGTAATGTAGGCTAGGCTAGGGTATGAAACGAAGGATATGTATGTATGGATTCAAAGTGTTCGGAATAAAAACTTAGAATAATGGGAAGAATGCGGGCAATATCAAAAATTGGATAAACAACTTCCATAAAAGGCATTAGATATACAAATGGGGAAAGTAAACAAAGCTTATTGAACACTATACACAACATATGCAAATTTCTCTTTCTTTTCTTTTCTTTTCTTTTCTTTTTTTTCACTTTTTCTTTATTTTCTGCTTTTTCTTTTTCTTTTTCACTACACTTGCTTTTCTTTACTTTTCACATTCTCACATGCCTAAATTGCAACCGCAACACAACAACATCATTCAATCCCAAGCAACATTCCAAACAAAGGCATGGAAGGTAATATGTATGGTTTATAACTCCAATATGGAGTTGGTTAGGGATTTGGGTAATGAAACGAAAAGTTATATTTAGGATCAAAGGGGTTGACGAGGGAAAACATATAAGGTAAGGTCAAGGCTAATACGGGTAATATAACAAAGATGGCCTATGATTATTTCCCAAAATTTACGCAATTCTCGAGTCAAAGCAAACTTTAAAAATCCTGATCAAGTAACACATTTCAAGAATGAACTCAATTAATGAACAATCAAATGAAAGAATGGAGAGATTACCAACGAGTGTAACATTTTCAAAGAGGAAAGAATAGTGTATAACACTCACAAACGACAAAAGGTACAAAGCTTACTCGATGTAAGTATATACAATGCAACAAAACATTATCGAGTTATGAAAATCTTAAACCAGATCAATAAAATAAGAAAAGCGCATGTGTTCATGGGATTAAAGTTTAATTCATGAAGTTATTCATAATATCAATAATTAGGACTAAAGTCTAATAACTTCTAAAATAGAGAACACGCATCGTTGAGTTGTCTATTGGATCGGGCATTTATTAAAATTTATAATCGGAAACAAAGGCAAAATGCCCAACAAAGAAGAAAAGGAAAGAAAATCTTTTTAAAATTTTTAATTTTTATAAGAAAAGCATTCTTGGAAATCACATGTAATCAAATCAAAGGAACTACCAGTGAATGGATAGAATATCCCATACCCCCTAACTTGAAACTTGACATTGTCCTCAATGTGAATTAAGAACCAAGTTAAAGAGAGAAAAATAGTGATATTAACCACAATGGAGCGATCTCCTGAAAGTATAAGTCTAATGATTCTACAAAATATGTTAGTACCAAAGCATAACAAAAAAGACGAAATAAAACTTTAACTAATTACACTAGACTATAAGTAAGAATAAAGAAAAATAAAACTAACTATTTACAACCTACAATTTTAACTTATAACTAACTATACACTAGAAGTTGAAATTTTTGAGGGTCCACCAAAAATACGATTTGGCTTTGAAAGATCCACAGCGGACCCTCCCACTCATACATGGCTCCCAAAAAATCATAATTTCGTTTGAACAACGGAAGGCATGTGTAAGGCGTAAGAAATTAACCATCCCCAATTAAAATTTTTGGCAGGAGGATGGTGGATTTGGATAAGACCGGTGACAAATACACATGGGGGCCAAGAAAATTGAATCATATCCCAAGTATTTTGAAATTAGAATGGGAGAGGGCGCAAAAGGAGGCAAATATGCCTTCATGGAAAGAAACTCGAGCAAGTACTCCTCGTCAGTGAATGGGTTAAATGTTTTAAAGTTCAACAACGATTCATCGGGTAATTATGACGATGTGATAACGGAGAATGAAAAGGGGGAGGAAAGAAATTCAAACTCAAGAGATGAGTTATCATCACTCAAAGTTGGAATTTCAAAGGAGATAGGATCATTTTCAACGAAATTTTCTTCTTTGGGATCCAAAGATGAAATCATTTCATTGAAAATGGATATTACATCCATTTCATCCTCAATTTCATTATCTATTAAACTATGGGGCAAGTCAAAAATGGTTTGTTCCAAAGTAGGCATAAAATCCTCATTTGGTTCAAAACATTCCTCGTCTTCAAAAGTTTCAGAAGAAAAATTATCGTCGAATTAAAATAATAAATCCAATTCATGTTCCCACAAATGATTTTCTTCCCGATAACGATCTACATACCTCTCATTCTCAAGCATGAGCAAACCCTCGCCGAAAGTCATAAGCCGAGGTGCGGATTCTTGGAAATGAGAAGTTTGAAAATTATTATCGGAACTCTACTCAAACTCATTATTATAAGAATTTTGAAAACTATAGCTTTTAGTTTCAACATTCTTATTATAAGGAATAAGAGACCCAAAATCGTTATCATCGTCCTCAAAATACACGCACTCCAAAGCTTGACCTTTGAAATACTCGCCCAAAATTATTTTTGAATTTGCAACTTTTTAGGATTCTATGTATTCACCAAAAGTCATAGGTTTGCGAGGATTTTGAGAATTATCATAATGATTACCGAAAGAATTGGAATAAGACATGCTTACCCCAAAATAGGCTCGAAGTGGCGAATTCCACAAAGTGATGTGCGCGCAAAAAAATCGAGTTTTTCTTAGCGTTCAAATGTAGAAGTCTTACAAAAATGTTAGGCAAAAAATAAAAATAGAAAGAAAATATTACGAAATACTAAATCAAATAAATTTTAAAACAAACTTGTCCACGGCAACGGCGCCATTTGATAGGCAGGGTTTCATCGTGGCGCAAGAGTCACCTATGCGCCAGTCGTTTGTTATATTCGTCTCACCAACTCTATACAAAAATCTAAACTATGACTACACTCTAGTCCGGGGATCGAATCCACAAAGCCAAGTTGCTAGAATTTAATTGGTTTATTGCTTCTAAAATAAAAGTGTAAAAGGTATTTGCTAACAAAATAAAAGATAAATACAAAAAAAGATTAAACTAGGCAAGTGTATTTAAACTAAATTAACAAAGAGAATAAAAACTATAAGTTGCATCGAATATCTCTCACCCCGAGTTAATTAGTATAAAATGGCTACATGGGTTCGCGAATTATTAAGATCGCGTCTCGTTTCGTCAATTAATTAAATCAAGACTTGTCACACCCCTAAATTTTCATAAAAGACAAATAAGATTTTGGCATCAATAATAACCCCGAAAATTACGCACGCAAGGTCGTAAATACGAAGCATACATGATTTACCCCGTTAAATCTCCTCGGCGTAATAACTAGGATAACACACTGGAAATAAATTGGTAAATACCATCACCAAAGCAAAGAAACACGTCAACCTTAGGTGAGTTCAATCCGACAAAACCTAATTAAAATTAGCCGCTACACATGATTAGAAATATTAATTAAACTGTGGCCATCACCGATCCTCGTCGTGCGGGTGATCGAGTGGAAAACTGAGCGTCCGTGTAATACGCTAGTCGTTGTTATCGGCTTCCAACCACAATACAAAAACCTAAACTATAACTACACTCTTGTGGAGTATAATGGTTAGTCTGGGTATCGAATCCTCAGGGAACTTGGACGAGTGAACGTGACGACAAAGGTAAGACTGTTAACCCTAACTTGACTCTAAAAAGAAAATAAAAAGATGATTGAGATGGGAAATAACTAATTAACTAAATGCAAACTCTAAATTACTTAAAAGACTGAAGATGATTGAACTAGACTTGAACTATATGATGAGGAAAAAAGGACGGGAATACAATCCCTCAACCCTAGTGTATTGATGGTATAAAACTAATCATAAATTTAAGTGATTAATTAGACCTAGAATTTAGTACTCCCAAGCATTACATATATGAGGTTCAAGCCCGCATCATACTTAATCTGAGGACGAGTAAATCGATATTTCAATAGTTACACTCGAATTGTATTCTAAATCATCCCGGTTACTCGGAAGCAAACGAGATCTAAAGATCTAAGATTGTCGTATTTCTATGTAATATGGTCATAATCAAACCTTTAAATTTAGAGGATTAATTTTATGTACATACAACTATCACATCAGGTTGGGTTCATGCATCCCGACCTTTAAAATATAGCTTAACATGGTGAAATAATAATAAAAGTGCTGGAAATAAAAGTTACAAAGATTGAAGAACAAGAACATGCAAGAAGAAATCAAAGATTGAGAAAAATCGAAAAAGCTCTTGAATTAATGGTGCAAAATATGTGAATCTTTCTCCTAGATGTTCCTACAAGTTATGGAGCTTTTTCATGAATAAAATCTTCATAAAAAGAGTCCTAAAGACTAAATATATAGGGTAGAGGTCGTTTAGAAGAGTCCCCAAAACATAAAACTATTTTGGCTAAAAGCTAAGCACAAAATAAAAATCATGTATCTGGCAATTTGTCACACTTAGAAAGCGTGACTAATTTTGTAACGGATCTGGAGCGTGACAGATTTTGTAGCGGATTATGAGCGTGACAAATGGGCGAACCGGTTTGGGTTTTGGGTGTACCGGTTCGGAGGAATTCGCTGGTTTTAGGCCTCTTTCAACACTTAGAATATTTTCCAACTTTCTTATTTTCTTCCTTGGATTTTTTCACAATTTCAAATGATCATAACTCCTTCACCGTAGCTCGGGTTTGGATGCTGTTTTTTCCAGTATTCTCATTGTTCTGAGATCTTCAACTTTCCAGAAGGCCCCACCTCCGGGATCGGGCTGCAGAATTACGAAAAATACCATTGAACTTGCCTTCCTAGCCTTTCTTCTATGATTTTTTCGCAATTTCAAAGGATCATAACTCTTTCACTGTAGCTCGGATTTGGGTATTGTTTTTTCCGGTGTTCTTGTAATTAAAATCTCTTCAACTTTATACTTGGCCCCACCTCCGGACTCAGGCTTCAAAATTACGAAAATGCCCTTCAACTCCCCGCTTCTTGGTTTCTTTCACTATTTTGAGTTCTCTTTTCCATCTTTCTTGCATGAAATACCTGTAAGGCACATAAGAGATACACAAAATATGAAATACTTGACAAAAAGGGTTAGTATCATAAATATGAGACAAATCCAAGCTATTTACATAAAAATACCAAAATTAAGGGGATAAATGTGAAGAATTTATGCCTACTCAGCGGGCGGGCGCGCAGAGGAAAGGATCCTTCGGGTCCCGCGCGTCCCTCTCGAGAGCGCTTCGGCCGGCGTCGTTTGTGATGTGGTGTAAAAATGTAGTGAGATTCAGAGTCGCCGGTCCATTTTACTCAAAACAGACAAAAGAAAAAAGGGAAGCCACCCCGAAAGTGGCATCCAAAGACATACTAGTGCGTGCGAAACCAAAATGATTCGAGAAGGGTTCGAAGACTTAGTTACGAAATGGGAAGGTGTTAGGCACCCATTCCGCCCTTTCGGTCTCTCATGAATATTTGATATTTTCCTTTTTTTTTCCCCGTGATATGTGTGCATGTGTATATATATAGAATGGAGGTAGGAATCCTCGACTTGTATCATGGAAAAGATAAAGCGAGTCGTCCGTAGGAAAGTATAAGAATAATATTAGAAAAATAAGATTTACGCGATTACCCCTACGTTGATCGTTATAACGGAACGATAACGCATATGAATTAATACGTCACTAAGAACAAGTTTATAGGATATAGAAAGATGGGATTTAGAGAAGATAGAAAATGAGAGAAAAAGTGGGAAAAAGGACTCGAGTCTCGGGTTTTACCCCGAGATACCTACGTAGCCTATAAAGGCATCAAAGTCCACGTAGTTCGCATACAAAATGAGGGGTGGGGTTTATCCCATAAATCCAAATGGGGATCTCTTATTTGTAAGTGTGTGTGTGTAGAAAAAGTGTTTTAAGGTGTGCGAAAAGTGTGAGAATCCCTATTTGGAATTTATGAGAAAACCCTATTTTTCTTGTTTTTTGGGGTTTTATTTATATGAAAATAGGATATGGGCAATTATAATAGATAAAAACGTATATTAGGATGTGTGAGATGACATAATAAAAGTGCTAAGTAATAAAACAAAGTTATTGATAGTTTAAGAGAATTTAAGAGAAAGTAGAGAAGTTGGACCTTCTTGAAGATCTTGAGCTTGATCTTAAATGTTGGAGAGAAGCCCTTGCACTTGGATGATGATGGAGAGTGGATAATTCACCAAGTTTGATGAAAATGATGATGAAAAGTGGAAGTAAAAAAGGGATTTGGAAGTTGAAATCACGCTGCCTTCGAGAGAGGTTTCTGGGATTCGTTCAGAGAGATTTTTATCAGATCTGGGCCTCCCCTTGCAAATGAGGTGAAGGCCTCCTTTTATAGGCCCAGGTGAGTGTCGATCGGCATATACATGTTCCTACCTATCGGCGGGTGCCGATAGGCAGGGTTTGGAACCTGCCATTTGGCAGTGCGCTTCAGTATTTTTCAAAAAATCAGCCGCCGAGGGCAAACCGTTGGTCAGAATCATGCACGGGGCATAGCGTTGGAAAGGTAATTCAGAGACCTTAGAAAGTACTTTGTACCTCTCCCATGTTTGAGAGTTGACTTTGGGTAAAATATGGCTCGGAAGCGTTTGTCGGTCCATTGGGCTGGGAATCACTCGGACGCAAACGGATCATTCGTCCGCATGGTAAGTCCGAATCGTGCACGAGGCCGATCGTTGGAAAGGTTAGGAGATTTACTCAAACATTCAAAAGAGTTTTACCCCGTTTGGAGAGTTGACTTTGGTCAACCGGGTCCGAGAAGCATTCGGTGGCCTCTCGGAGCCGAACGGATCGTTCGTCCGCATGGTAAGTCAAAATTACGCACGGGATAGACCATTGGAAAGGGTATTCAGTGCCATTTGAAGATTCATTTAGCCTCAGTTGAGATAAATAGTTGGCTTAGGTCAAATAGATCCCGGGAGCGCCCGGTGGCCTCTGGGTCAGGTTTCAGATGCAAACGGATCGTTCATTCGCATGGTAAGTCGGAATCACACACAGGGCGGACCGTTAGAAAGGGTATTCAGTGACCTTCAAAGATTCATTCAGTCTCAATCGAGATGAAGAGTTTGAATTTTGGGTCAAACTGAGTCGGGGAGTGCCCGATGGCCTCCAAGTCAGTACTCGGGACATGACATGGGTTTACGATGATGAAGGGAGGTACTAGGGACCTAAGGAGACTTAGGGGGTAACAAAATGGGGTGTCTATAGAGCCCCTCGATGGGTGAGTTTGGAACAAATGATGACTGTCAAATAGACACCACAAGAAGCTCTTGAGGGAGTATGACCGATTCAAAGGGTCGAGGCCGATTCTAAGGATCTAAGGAGTGTGCTGGGGATGATCAATTATGCGGGTCAAAGCTGAATCTATGGGCTTAAAGTAAAGGTCTAATAACCGAGGTCAATTCTGACCTAAGAGTAGTGGTGATCGAAGACCGAGCTCAATTCTGACCTAATTCAGGTGACGGTCTAAGACCGGGGCCAATTCTAGGCCAAGAGTGGTGACGATCGATGATTGAGGTAGGTTCTAACCTAACTCAGGTGACGATCCAAGACTGGGGACAATTCTGACCCAAGAGTGATGACGTCCAAGACCGGGGCCAATTCTGACCCAAGAGTGGTGACGACCGAGGACCGAGGTCAATTCTGACCTAACTCGGGTGACGATCTAAGACCGGGGCCAATTCTAACCCAAGAGTGGGGACGATCGAGGACCGAGGTCAATTCTAACCTAACTCAGGTTACAATCCAAGATCGGGGCTAATTCTGACCCAAGAGTGGTGACGATCGAGGATCGAGGTCAATTATGACCTAACTTAGGTGACGATCCAAGACCGGGGCCAATTCTGACCCAAGAGTGGTGACGACCGAGGACCGAGGTCAATTCTGACCTAACTCAGGTGATGATCCAAGGCCGGGACCAATTCTGACCCAAGAGTGGTGACGACCGAGGACCGAGGTTAATTCTGACCTAACTCAAGTGACGATCCAATACCGAGGCCAATTCTGACCCAAGAGGGGTGACGACCGAGGACCGAGCTCAATTCAGACCTAACTCAGGTGATGATCCAAGATCGGGGCCAACTCTGACCCAAGAGTGGATGAAGATTGGATTTTGATTTTGCTGGGGAAAGTGCTTTGTGATTTTGATTTGAGCTGGGGAGCTGATAGCTGGGGAAGCTTTTAGGAGACCTCGCAGGGGGGGATAACCTATTTTGGGTGCTGTAAGAGAATTCCGCTGGGGAAGTGATCAGGTGATCCTTAGGGATCCTCCGGAGCTTTGTCGGGAGGAGTTTTCACTTGGTTTTTTTTTAGGATTCCGCTGGGGAAGAGGGGTTCTGCTTGAGGGAATGCGAAATTTTCTTGGTAAAAAGACTTTAAATCCTTACTGGGATTTTTGGGAATTTTTGAGGTTTTCTGGTATTTTCTGGGAATTTCTGTACGAAATTTTAAGGGGGGTTCCGATCGGCATAGTATGAAGGGTGCCATTCGGCAGTGGCACAAACTTTTGGGCTGCCTCGGGAAGGCAAGGGGTCAGTGCTTGGCATCCTATATAAAGGGGGTGAATCCCCTCATTTTTTCACAGCTTCTTTTGCTTTCTCTCTCTCTCTGCGATTCTTCTGCAAATCGCTCTATCATTCCGATCTTCAAGAAATGGCCGCCTTTGTGAGCACTGCAGTCCACCGGGAGTGGTTGACCGTTGATGATTGGGAGAATGTGGAGTGGAGGGCTAGGGCGCCTCTTGCTTTGGGGAGTGAGAACTCCTTTGATGCGTTTGAGCCTGTTGCGGATGAATGGACCTTGTTGCGGGAGCCATCAGGTCATCGCTCTTCGAGAGTGATCCCTGGCGGTTATGTAAGTAACCCGACCTTTGGCGTTCTTCTCTTTTCGGTGATTTTTCTTTCTTTCTTGACCTTTGATGAGATTTTTCTTTTTCCAGTCTGATATCTCTTTGAAGAACATACGTGCCCGTGGGACAACGGGGCTCAAGGATGCCTGGGAGCATCTCCCACCTGTGGTTCGCTGGGTGGTCTCATCAGCGGGTTTTGGGCAGTTGGCATCGGCGCTGGATGAGACGCCTCGTTCGACAGCGGTCCTGTGTGCTTTGGGAGAGAGGTGGTGGGATACTACCCACACGTTTCATTTCGGCTTCGGGGAGATGACGGTGACTCCCATAGACATGCAGTAGCTGCTGGGGCTGGATTGTGATGGAGAGCAGATAGAGGTGGATCGCTCTTTATGGGTGAGACCGGAGGCAGTGCGTGCGGCACTTGGTGATGTAGTGAGGATAGTTTCTGGGGATTCTATCTGGCTGTCCCTGCTGAAGGATGTTCTGTTGTGTAGGGAGATCGATGTGGAGGACGGGCTGCAAGTGAGGAAGATGGCCCGGTTATTC
This sequence comes from Sambucus nigra, assembly GCA_949130495.1. Lineage (NCBI taxonomy): Eukaryota > Viridiplantae > Streptophyta > Magnoliopsida > Dipsacales > Adoxaceae > Sambucus > Sambucus nigra. The sequence continues at coordinate 317,125,838 of OX422216.1, read as the reverse complement.
ATTCTTCTGGTATTGGGAGGTTTCATGGTGGCTTCGAGCGGCGACGTCATCCATTTATGGTTTCTGCCGTACTTGAGGAAGTTTTCGAACATCCCCTTCTATGATCGGGGGAGTCTGACATTAGCGACCCTTTACTTTTCTCTGGATGCATTCAGCTGGTGCTGCCGGTAGACTTTTACTGGGGCCACATACCTTCTTGAGGTATTCTTCAGTTTGTGCATTTCTTTTCATTCATTCTCACTTTCCCTTCATGCATTCGCATTTTCCTTATGCGTCTATTTTTGCTTGCGAAATCAGACGTGGTTCTATGAGGTGATTGGGTGCAATACCCTTCTGATTGCTTTGAAGGACGACAGTGTTGGGGACTTCTGTCGATTGTATCGATGGCGTAAGGCCAATCGACACTCAAAGGGATCTCTTTCCCTGGAGGCAGTGCGTCAAGTCTTGAATGACCTGACCAGTGGTAGGGTAAGACTCTTTCCATTTCAATCTTGGTTTTTTCTCCTTCTGATCTTGTATTGATTTATGCTCGCTCGGAGATTTTTAGGTGACCTTTTATCCCGGGGGACATCCATTCAGGTTGCGGGGGAGATCGGGGTGAACGCGCGGATGAGGCTTTTGCTGGCGCATGAGTTCGGCCATTCTTGGTACCTTGGGGAAAGGGTGGTTCGTCAGATTTCCGAGGAGGAGGTGGTGGTGCCACCTACGCAGCCTCCTACGTCTATGAGGCGGGAGTGACTGCTGTCGGAGGATGAGAGGATTACAACGATGATTGGCGAGTCCTACTTGCTATACACCGATACGGCTGCGCCGTATGACTATATAGATTTTATGACGAGCTAGTTGATGGTGCCCAGAAAATATGATGCACTGCCCTTCCCTCTGTCTGGCTCGAGTCAGGCGGTGGGGTCTTCCCACAGTGGTGGTGGTCCGTCGGCATCTGCGGCGGAGGCGACCTCGGAGGTCCCTTTTGTACTGCTGCATACCCCTTCATACAACATTCGGCGGGCTGATGGAGGGATGGTGACTATGTTAAACCGTCCTCATGCGATGGATCCGGAGGAGTTGGGTTTGACAGAGGAGGTCCTTCGACCTACGGTATACCTTTCTGTTCTTCTCTTTCTTTCTTTTCTGTTTTGGTCATTTCTGCTTTGATACTGATTTCACCTTTTCTTTCAGCAAGTCCGGGTGTCGACCACTTGGCTCAGGGACATTAGAGACTGGATATCTTCGGCGACTACCCATATTCGGGACGCGGTTCCTGTTCCTTCTTGCTTGGTGCCATCTGCTTCATCTCGAGAGGACTCGGGCTCAGGTAGTGGTGGCGCCTCGTCTCATCGTAGGGGTAAGAGAGCACGCCGTAGGGGTGGAAGCTCTTGAGAGAGAGAGAAAAAAAGAATGTGGGTTCGGGCTGAGTCCCATTGTTTTTTCTTTTTCTTTTTATTTCCTGCAAAGATGATGTAACATAGAAAATAGATATATGTAATGCAATGGAGTTTTTTGTTATCTTTTATTAAATGATGAATGAATGCATACACATGCGCTTTTTACTTTGCTGCTGAGACCATAAAAAGGAATATTTTATAATTTTTTGAAGGAACGTTTTTTATTAAAAAGGGGAAATAAAGGGATTTTGAAATTTTGTTGAGAATATCAATTTATTTTTATTGAGTTTTCTGATTTGACAAAAGAGGAAAAAAGGGAAATTTCTAAAAATGGGGGGGGTGCCGATCGGCAAGCACCTGACCTGCCTATCGGCAGTTCAGTCCAGTTCCATCAATTCAAAGCTTTGAATGGTACCCTCTTCAGCCTTTGGTACCTTAAGGGGTGGGATTTCCTCCGATTTCTGCAAGTATTGTGTCTCTTGTGAGGGTTTTCAAGTATAAAAAGGGGTAAGGGTGGAGTGTTTTAATCACACCTTTGCATTTTTACCTACTTGACCACCATCTCTTAGCCTTGCAAGATGGCTCTCCCTGGTAGCATTGAGTTTGTCAGTTACCTCAAAGCCTTGGAAGCAATGTCCCCCTATAATGTCAACTATGATGATTTCAACATGCATCTAGTCTCCTTGTGGCGCAATCGGCCTATTGAGTGGAATACGTTGATGGCAGCGGTATAATTCTGGTATCTCGAAGACCATGTATTCCGCTTTGGGTTGGAAGAAGTTTGTCTTACCTACGAGGAATTTTCTGCCATACTGGGTGTAAATCCCAGTGTTGCTGCGGTTTTGCCCAAATTTTTCCATTCTCCTTGGGATTTGTTGGTCGGGCTTCTTCATATTTCGCCTTCAGCGGCCAGATCATTGGTTGCTAGAGGAATGATATCCCTCCCGGCGGTGCTACGGTCCGTGTATTTGCGGGAAGTAGGTGATGTTAGCTATGCTGGAGCCGTTGTTCTGGGTTTGGTTTCAAAATTGTTGTTGGTGACTCGGGAGGTGCAAGTGGACCCACAACTTGTAGCCATTACTTCATGGATGTCATACCATCGCAATCCTGCGGCGGTGATATTGGCGGAGACTCTGAATGGCCTGGGTGCTTAGAGAGAAAGTCATTCTGACTTTTTTAGGGGTAGCCCTGTGATTCTGTTCATGTGGTTGTCTGAAAGATTCCGTTTGTCGACTCCTCCAGAATATCCCTTGTCGGTCATACCCAACTTCTTTTCGCGCTACTTCATTCGTGTTGGTTTGCATGTTGAGAACTGGGAGCATTGGCTTGTGGAGCATGGGGCTTGTGGTCTGTATTGGTCAGTGCCTTGGTGGGGACAGTTGCATCCCATTCAGAAGCTAGGAGAGTACTCAAATGTGTGACCGGTTCATCTCAGGCAGACCTCTTTTTACTTCCCTTGGTGACTTCTACGCCAATTTGGCTAGGCACAGGTTGTGCCACTTTAGACACTAAACTTCTTTCCGATAGAAGATTTGACTGAGCACCTGCGTCTGTTGCTTGGATCTCTGTGGGAAGATCGGCGTCCGTCGACCCGTCCCTCTTAGTTTATCGGGAAGGTTTGGCATGTCCCCAAAGATTATATTAAGTGGTTGTGGAGGAAAGTAGTCAGCAAGATGTTGGCAGTGGAGATTGGACAAAGATGGTTTGTTTTATCGAACACCATGGAAGGGGGTGTTGTGGTCTTTTCTAAGATGGTTAAGGCTCATCGATCCATGGAATGTTTACGGCACTCTATTCAGGCAGGGGAAACTTGGGGACCTCAGGATGTAGATGATGAGGGTGCAGGCTCCTCTAGTAGCTGTGGGTAGGACTCTTGGAGGGTTTATTTACGTAACAGATGTGGGAATTTTATTTGGCTTTTTATGGTAGTAGGGGGAAGGGGGTTATCCGTTCCTTTTTCTTATGTAATCCGTACATTAATTTCTTATTAATGAAATAAACAAGTTTCAGATCGCCCAGCTGTGCCTTTTGATGAGTTTTGTATTTTGAATTATCTATACAGATCGCTAAGTCATACATAATCCTTTTGTTCAAATAATTTTAGAATGAACCGCCATTCTCGGAGGTAAGAAAAGAATAGTATTTTGTGAAAAAGAAAGGGCGCACTCATGTGAGGAGTATGAGCTGCCTACGTACCTCGGGGTTTTTTTTTTGAAAAGTTTTAAAATAGTTTTTGTAGAGGACCAGGCCCACGTAGTTCTGGGTAGAGGGAAATGAAGAGTTTTTTTTTTTTAGAATATAAGAGGGATGAGAAGAGTCGTAGCGCGCCGAGATTTCGGACTAGGGGTAGAATTTCTTGAGACCGTCCAGGTTGACTGGACGAGACATCTCCTCCCCATCTAGGTCAGTGAGCATGGCGGCACCGCCGGATAAGATTTTTTTCACAATGTAGGGGCCGCTCCACTTGGGCTTGAATTTCCCTCTGGGGTCCCAGATGGGTTCTATTATCTCTTTGAGGGCTAAATCCCCCTCCCGAACACCGCGGTCCTTGACTCTCTTGTTGAATGATCGCGCTATTCGGTGATGGTACCCCTGTATGTGGTAAAGTGCTTTTAATCTTCTTTTATCTAGGAGGGCTAGCTCATCAAGACGGCTTTGGCACCAGTCTTCTTCACTAACTTTGCTTTCAAGCATGATGCATAGTGAGGGTATTTCCTGCTCCACAGGTAGGACTGCTTCCTTGCCGTAGACCAGGGAGTAAGGGGTAGCCCCAGTGGAGGTTCAGATTGAGGTTCGATAGCCCTAGAGGGCGTACGGGATCCGGTCGGCCCAATCCCTATAACTTTCAATCATCTTGTTGATGATGGCTTTGAGGTTTTTATTGGCGGCTTCAACTGCACCATTGGTCTGAGGTCGGTAGGGAGAAGAATTGTGTCTCTGAATCCCATACTTGTTGACTACATCTGTGACTTCTGCTTCGAAATGCAACCCGTTATCTGATACCAGCTCGTGCGGGACCCCAGGATGAACTCATGTCCGTTTGAAGCCTTTGGTGTAACCTTCCCTATGATGTCGATACCCCATGTGGAGAACGGCCAGGGAGAGATCATGTTGTATAATTCTCGCGGAGGTAAGTGTTAAATATTGGAGAATTATTGGCATTTGAGGCACCTCCGAACATAAGCGGTGCAATCCTGGATCATGGTGGTCCAGTAGTAGCCCTGTCGGATGATATTCTTGGCGAGCATGTGACCATTCATGTGGGGTACGCATTCCCCGTTGTGGATTTTTTTCATTATTTTTTCAATCTCAGCCCCTGCTATACAGTGTAGATGAGTTCCATCGAAGTTCCTCTTGAGTAGGGCTTTATGACAGATGATGTACTGGGCGGCCAGTCTTCATAGGGTCGTTCAATCTTTCTTGTTGGAACCCTTGGGATATCTACCATGTTTGAGGAGGCACCAGATATCATAGTACCAGCAATCGGCTAGTTCTGGATCTTCGGTGAAGATAATCTCAATATGGTGGCAATGGGTCGGTTTGTCTTGCTTTTGAACTAGGAAGGGGGTCATTGTTATTCCCTCAGGCATGTCGACCATGGAGGCCAAGGTAGCGAGATCATCGTCTAGGTTATTCTTTGCTCGGGGTAGGTAATGGAAGGTGATATCTTGGAATTGGGAGGCTAACTCTTCTAATTGGGCTTGAAAGGGTTGGAGCTTTTCGTCCTTGACTTTCCACTTTCTGAGCACTTGACCGATGACAAGGGCAGAATCCTCGTATACATCAAGGCATTGAATACCTTTCTTGAGAGCAACCTTGAGGCCCACTATGCATGCCTCGTATTCCGTCATGTTATTGGTGCAAGGGAAATCTAACTTAATGGCGATGGGAGTGTGGGAGTCATTTGGGGCGATCAGAAGTATCCCAATCCCATATCCCTTTTTGTTGGCAGCGCCGTCAAAGAACATTTTCCATCGAAGGCAGTCTTGAGTGGTGCAGAGGATATTTTCATCTGGGAATTCGGAAATCTAGACATCTGCTTCGTCCATGGGGTAATCGGCGAGGTAGTCAGAGATGGATCTTCCTTTAATGGCTTTCTGTGTGACGTACACGATATCAAACTCGGTTAGGAGCATCAACCATCGAGTCATTCGACTGGATAAGGCGGGTTTCTCAAGCAGGTATTTGATGAGATCCATTCGGGATACAAGTTTGATGGGGAAGGCGAGCATATAGTGTCGTAACTTTTGGGTACCCCGGACAAGTGCGGCACATGCCTTTTCTAAAGTAGTGTAGTTGACCTCATACCCGGCCAATTTACGACTGGCATAATAGATGGATCTTTCTTTACGGGAGTCCTCAAGGTATTAAGCTAGCAAAGCCCCAGCTGCAGTGTCGGTTATGGTTAGGTATAGGAGTAAAGGGAGACCAGACTGTGGTGTCATGAGAACTGGAGGTTGGGTCAAATATTATTTGAATTGGTCAAAAGCTTCTTGATAGGCCTCATTCCAAACCTTGGTTGAATCCTTTCGAAGGATTTTTAAGATCGATTCACAGATAGAGGTTAGTTGGCTGATGAACCGGTTGATATATTATAATTTCCCAAGAAAACCTCGAACTTCTTTCTCTATTCGGGGTGGTGGCATCTCAAGTATGGCCTTCAGATTTGTAGGATCTGTTTCTATCCCCTTTTCGCTGACCATGAATCCCAAGAGTTTTCCCTTTGTAACGCCGAAGATACACGTATGTGGATTAAGTCGCATCTGATACCGTCACAGTCGTTCGAAGAACCTTCGGAGTGCGGGAACATGACCTTCTCTAGTTTTGAACTTCATAATCATATCATCCACATAAACTTCGACCTCCTTGTGGATCAGGTCGTGAAGGATGGTTGTGGCAGCCCTTTAGTAGGTAGCCCCAGCATTCTTGAGACCAAATGGCATAACGGTGAAGCAAAAAATTCCCCATGGGGTAATGAATTCGGTTTTTTCTTAGTGGTCTGGGTGCATCTTGATTTGGTTGTATTCGACAAACCCGTCGACAAATGACTTGAGAGCATGACTGGCTGTGTTGTCTACGATCATGTCGATATTGGGTAGCGGATAATCATCATTTGGAGAAGCTTTATTTAAATCTCGATAGTCCACACACATTCGAACCTTCCCTCCTGATTTCGGCACAGGTATAATGTTGGCTAGCCATGTGGGATATTCTATCACTCGAATGAAACCCACGTTTAACTGTTTGACCACCTCTTCTTTGACCTTGAGCGACCATTCGGTGCGGAGTTTTCTCAATTTTTATTTAATCGGCTTGTAATCTGGGAGAGTGGGGATCTCGTGCTGAGCTATTTCAGGATCAATGCCGGGCATATCATCATAGGACCATGCGAAGACATCTACGAACTCCTTCAGCAATTCTTTGAGTTGTGCGCACTCATGCTCGTCAAGGGTGGACCCTATCCTAATCTCGCGCAGTTGGCTACTAAAACTGAGATTAATAACAACAGTCTCTTATTCATTAACTTAAACATGGTTATGTTGTTTATTATTAACCTTATTTAGATCAGTTAAGAATTGTTCATTTGCAAAATCATCATCATCAAAAGTTTGATTAGAATTCAAGCAGTTAATGTAAGGCACAACAAGATACTCAAAATCTTTGTTTATTTCATTGATAGGAAAAACAGCATTGAGAACCTTATCAAAAGAGGTATCGATTACATTTGAGCAAGGATAGACAACAGAAGAAGAAATAGGGTAAACATTAGGGTTAGGGGAGATTTCACGAGGTAGAACTGGAACAGCATGCCAGTTGAGGAGATCGGACGGAATGGGTCCATTGATGTAGTTCCTGAATGAACCATGAAGAGTGTCAGCCCCAGTATCTGTAAGTTAAAGGAATCTTTGGAATCGCTTTCCTCAATCTCTTAGGTATCTTTGATGAGCGGTTGTACGCAGTGTTGTAAACTTTCGGCCTGTGGGTAGCTGTCTTGGAAAAAGATCTCCATTTCCGGCCTCATTTTCTTGTCTGTGTGGTTATACCATGGTTCTAAAAAACTGCAAAAGGGGAAGTCCTCGCCTTCTTTGATGAATCGTCCATTTAAGGAGTATCCTGAGATAGTTCGGATACAGTCTAATCTTCTCTTTGGTCGAGATTGGCGGATCATTCTGAGCTCTTGTTCTGATGGTTGATACCCCAAGCCATAAGGAGGGAAACCTTTCTTCAGTTTGCTGGGCCCAAGTATCCCTTGCTGCCTTTTACCTAGCCCCAATCTGAGCATGAAGTGCATGTTTCTGAACATCTGAATCACATTGACATTGCCATGAGGGTCATATTCTGGACAAACCCTTTTTTTGAAACCGTCCCCTGTCGGGAGTAGGAGTGGTTCAACTCGAAATCCTGATAGGAGCATATCATTTGACCCGTGTTATATCTCAAGAATTGGACAGTTGATGTTTTCCCCCTCGGCATTTTTGCTATTGCCCAAAATGGTGATGACTCGCCCGTCGGCGAATAACTTCAATTTCTTATGGAGTGAGGAAGACACACCCTTGATATTGTGGAGCCAGGGGCATCTGAGTAACAGGTTGAAACAAGCTGGGATGTCTATGACTTGGAATTCAACGACAGGGTTTATAGGGCCAACCCCTATTACAAGTTTTATGGATCCCATCACCTCACGATGGTTATTATCGTAGGCACGCACAGCGACGGAGGTTGGAGCGAGGTCACTTTCTTTCAGGTCTAAACACTTTAAGGTTCTCAGAGGGCAAACGTTCAAGGCAGATCCGTTATCGACAAGAGAGAGTGGCACGGCCTTTCCCATAACTTCGACAGAGATGTTGAGTGCATGATTGTGATTCGGACCAATTCTGGGGATTTCTTCTTCAGAAAATGATAGCATTCGAGTAGAGGTCAAGGATCTGACCAGATTTACCGCTTCTTCTGGTGTGGTAGAGGGAGGAACTATGGGTTCAGTGAGTAATTTGATTAAAGCATTTTTGTGCAGCTGGGAAGACATGAAAAGCCCCCATAGAGTGATGTTAGCTTGGGTTTTCTTCAGTTGATCGAGGATCTTTCTCTACTCGATGGTCATCTCTGGCATAGGAAGGTTTTCAATGCCCTTCCCTTTGTCATTTGCTGGTAGTGAGCTTGGAACCTGGTAATGTCTCCCTGATCTGGTCATGTGATTTAGTGAAGACGGAAAGAATATGAATCCCGTTTCCTCGTCAATCTCAGGTTGTGCTGTCACCCTGTTTATTTCTCCGAGGAGTTCTTCAAATCATATCATCCCACATATGTCGACTACTGGGCTAGCTCTGCCTGAAGCTTGTTCTTCAGTCGAATCTTCGAATTCTCTCCCCCATCCGGTGGTAACAATTTTTCCTTTCCCTGTGAAGTCGATGCATTCCACAACTTCAACGGCTTCTTTATACAAGTTCTCCCATTATGTGGGGATATGTGTGATTGAAGGGACCAAGCGCCCTTATAGTTTCAAAGTGTCAAGTAACTCGGTGATACTGCAAATGCTGTTAATTTGCCCGAATAATTCTACCATAGTCTGGACAACATCATCTAGGCTGACTTCGTCAGTTGGTACCACCCACTTGTGTGAATCTCGGGCCCATTTTCGTGCCTCCAAGAACAGTGTGCTGAATTTCTGGCAATCAGTGACCATCTATGAGGGCAATTTTATCCCGAACTCTAGGAGTTGGTTTAACACCTCTAACAATTCCATACTTTCATTTTCAGAACGAGTACGGACAGCGATGCATGCTCTGATAAGGAGTGACAGTGTCTGATCAGCGAGGCTAATAGGTTGTAGGAGGAAATATGGGCAAGTTTGAAGAGGTTTAAGAGAGTATATGGGTGTGATTTGAGTTGAGGGATCGAAATCTGAGTTTTCTTCTAAGAAGATGGCGTTGGTGTGATTCGGAAGTGGATTGTGAGTAGTGTTTGGTTTAGGATTGGCTGGTGGGGCGATGGTACCCCGGTCAATGAGATCTTGGATTACGTTTCGGAGGTGAAAGCATTGGTCGGTGGTATGGCCGGCACTTTAATGGAAGGCACAATGAGCATCAGCCTTGAAGTTTCTTGGGAATGGATTTGGCAATGGACGGGGATCCAAGGGTTTGATGAGGTTTCGGCTTAACAAGGCTTGGTAAACTTTGGAGAGGGGGGAATGGAGCTCAGTGTATTCCCTTTGAATGGGGGCAGGGCGGCTTTCTTGTGCCCATAATGTGGTTGGTTGAGAGATGTTGTTGATGGTCGAAATGGTAGCACTGACAGGCTTATCATACTTTCTAGGGGTGAATTGTCCGGACACCTTCTTCGGTTCAACCTCTGTTTTAACGAGGCTTTCCTCGATTTCCACTCCAGTCTCTCTGAGAGCTCGGAAGTGGGGATAGTATTATCCTCCCATCGTTGCTCGGACATGGGACAAGAAGTTCTTCTTCACTATGTTGACATGTTCTTCCTCGGATGGCCGATTAGTTATGGTAGCTGCTTGCTCCCTCCACCGAGTTATGAAGTTACTGACTGATTCTCCAGGATTCTGTTTGAGCAGCTCTAAATCACGACGGGTGACCTTAAGCTCTTCGTTGTATTTGTACTGCGACATGAATTCTTCGGCTATATCCTCCCAGCTACGGATTCTGGATTCCTCAAGAGATAAAAACCATCGGAGGGCACTATCCTTCAAAGTTTGCTGAAATAATTGGGCCATCACTTCTACAGAAGCCCCTAGTAGAGTCATAGAATGATGATAACTGCTAAGATGAACAATTGGGGGTCCACTCCCCCTGAACTTCTTGATATTTGGCATCTTGAACTTCTCGGGTAACCTCGCTTTAGGATTAGGAGACATGTGGGTGTAGTCCATGTAATTCCCAGAGATCCTGACTTGGTTAAACTTCTTGGTGAGCATCTTGAGATCCTCTTTGACTTTATTCAACTCCTTCTCCTTTGGATCAGCGACCACAGGCAGGTTAGCCATAGGCTGGGTAATATTTGGCCTTGGAAGCTGGGCAGGCGGCAGCCCATTGGCAGGAGGGGCACGTGGATCGTGCTGATATTCTTCCGAAACCCAGATAGGCTCGGGTGGACCCATAGCACGAGGGAATAGGGCCTCGGGCTCTTGAGTAATTGGAACCTGGTTTCGTTGCATTTCTCTGATCTCAGTTTGGAGGTTGTCAATCTTGGACATGAGCTGAGCTAGGACTGTTGTCAGATCCGGCTGTATGAATGGTGCTTGATATGTATTCTCTATGGAAGATGGATGGATTCCGGACTCGAAAGAAGTAGTAGAAGAACGGATGAAACTCCGGGGTGATTTGACTGAAGATCGAAGCCAATAGGGAGCCAGGCCAAGGGCTTGCGATCGACCTGAGAAGGCGTAGGATGAGATTTATTTTTGAGAAAAAAGGAAGAACTATTTTTAGATTTTCGATAAATAAGGGAGAAATGTTTTTGGACTTTTGATAAAGAAGGTAGAAATGTTTTTGGAGACGGAACTCAGCATGATTATTACAATTATTATGTTTTTATTTGTATTTAATTCTCCTAAATGCAATGCCTGACGGGACCCGAGCCTGAAAAAGTGGGTGTCTTAATATATGCAAAGCTACGGTTTTCACTTGTAACCAGGCTCATGGACAGGGCCCCGTTTTAAAAATGCATAAAAATTGGGCAGCAGGCCGACCCAGAATTTCGACTGAGTTTCGGGTAGAAATCGGCAATCTAAAGTTCGTGTCCTAGGTTTGACACATATATGCGGGTATGCAGTTGGTTGGGTGAATCGACATGGGTTCCTCCCTTTGGCGTGACTTCCATGAAATACGTCTTGCTCTTGCGGGCAATCGGTGCATGTGGACAAGCCATTTGATATACCTGAGTGTACATGAATTGCCTCACCATATACCTCGTGGGGACGGTACGTGTGAGAGCGAATTCGATATACTCGACGTACGTGAATGAATTCCCTACGATATACCTCCCATCATGACTTCGGTCAAGCGGTACAATACGGGGGACCGTTCGATATACGTCGAAGTTACTTGGCCAATGGAAGGTGAGAGTCATATCGCTTAGGCTAACTGCGACCTGCCGGACCAGCGCCCATTAAGAAGTGACCCTCCAGTTACTGGGTAAAATTTGATCAATATCAATGCTCTTTAGTGATGTCGTGTGAATCATGCATGATTCTCTTATTAGTATCTTGTTATGAGAATGCCTTTCTTGATTATGCCAAATAGGGAGCAAAGTATAAGTACCCCAAAAGGTACACCAAGTATGGATGGGTGATGCGTGCAACATGGGGATATATGTGATCCTAGGTGCACGTGGTGTGAAGTGTACATGGAGAAATTTCTACAAGTGTGTGAACATAAGCATAAGCATGGAATACATATGAGAAAGGGGAACATGAAGATATGGGGGGAATATAAGCAAATATAGCATTCATGTAAATCGAGTCAAGCCCACAAACAAAACACATGCCCCAGCGGACTCGCCCCTGTGGCCATCCCCGATCCTAGCCGTGCGGGCGGGCGCGTGGAGGAAAGGATCCTTCAGGTCCTGCGCGTCCCTCTCGGGAGCACTTCGACCGGCGTCGTTTGTGATGTGGTGTAAAAATGTAGAGAGATTCAGATTCGCCGATCTATTTTACTCAAAACAGACAAAAGAAAAAAGGGAAAGCCACCCCGAAGGATGGCATCCAAAGACATACTGGTGCATGCGAAACCAAAATGATTCGAGAAGGGTTCGGAGGCTTAGTTACGAAATGGGAAGGTGTTAGGCACCCATTCCGCCCTTTTGGTCTCTCATGGATATTTGTTATTTTCCTTTTGTTTACCCCCGTGATATGTGTGCATGTGTATATATATAGAATGGAGGTAGGAATCCTCGACTTGTATCATGGAAAAGATAAAGCGAGTCGTCCGTAGGAAAGTATAAGAATAATATTAGAAAAATGAGATTTACGCGATAACCCCTATGTTGATCGTTATAATGGAACGATAACGCATATGGAGTAATACGTCACTAAGAACAAGTATATAGGATATAAGAAGATGGGATTTAGATAAGATAGAAAATGAGAGAAAAAGTGGAAAAAGGGACTCGAGTCTCGGGTTTTACCCCGAGACGCCTACGTAGCCTATAAAGGCATCAAAGTCCACGTAGTTCGCTTACAAAACGAGGGTTGGGGTTTATCCCATAAATCTAAATGGGGATCTCTTATTTGTAAGTGTGTGTGTGTGTGTGTGTGTGTGTGTGTGTGTGTAGAAAAAGTGTTTTAGTTGTGAGGAAAGTGTGCGAAAAGTATGAGAATCCCTATTTGGAATTTATGAGCAAACCCTCTTTTTCTTGCTTTTTGGGTTTTATTTATATGAAAATAGGAGATGTGCAATAATAACAGATAAAAAAAAGTATATTAGGATGTGTGAGATGAGATAATAAAAGTGCTAAGTAATAAAACAAAGTTATTGAGAGTTTAAGAGAATTTAAGAGAAAGTAGAGAAAGTTGGACCTTCTTGAAGATCTTGAGCTTGATCTTGAATGTTGGAGAGCATCCCTTCACTTGCATGATGATGGAGAGTGGCTAATTCACCAAGTTTGATGAAAAGGATGATGAAAAGTGGAAGTAAAAAAGGGATTTGGAAGTTGAAATCACGCTGCCTTCGAGAGAGGTTTCTGGGATTCGTTCAGAGAGATTTTTATCAGATATGGGCCTCCCCTTGCAAATGAGTTGAAGGCCTCCTTTTATAGGCCCAGGTGAGTGCCGATCGGCATAGACCTGTTCCTGCCTATCGGCAGGTGCCGATAGGCAGGGTCTGGAACCTGCCATTTGGCAGTGCGCTTTAGGCTTTTTTGGAAAATTGGCCACCGAAGGCAAACCGTTGGTCAGAATCGTTCATGGAGCATACCGTTGGAAAGATAATTCAGAGACCTTTGAAAGTACTTTGGACCGCTCCCGAGTTTGGGAGTTTACTTTGGGTTAAATATGGCTCGAAAGCGTTTATCGGTCCATTGGACGGGGAATCGCTCGGACGCAAACTGATCGTTCATCCACATGGTAAGTCTGAATCACGTACGGGGCAGACCGTTGTAAAGGTAAGGAGATGCACTTCCACATTCCAAAGAGTTTGACCCGGTTTGGAGAGTTGACTTTGGTCAACCAGGCTCGGGAAGCATTCGGTGGCCTCTCGGAGTCGAACAGATCGTTCGTCCGCATGGTAAGTCGGAATCGTGCAAGGGATGGACCGTTGGAAAGGGAATTCAGTGCCCTTTGAATATTCATTCAGCATCGGTTGAGCTGAAGAGTTGGCTTAGGTCAAATAGAGCCCAAGAGCGCCCGGTGGCCTCTAGGTCAGGTTTCGAACGCAAACAGATCATTCGTCGGCATGGTAAGTCGGAATCGCGCATTGAGCAGACCGTTGGAAAGGGTATTCAGTGCCCTTCGAAGATTCATTCAGTCTCAATCGAGATGAAGAGTTTGACTTTTGGTTCAAACTGAACCGAGGAGTGCCCGATGGCCTTCAAGTCAGTACTCGAGACATGACTTGGGTTTACGGTGATGAAGGGAGGTACTAGGGACCTAAGGAGACTTAGGGGGGTAACATAATGGGGTGTCTACAAAAACTAACTAATTAAAAAAAGCAACTAATTAAATTAACTCTATAATTATCTTGGCATGGAAGAAAATGGAAAGCATGAAAAAAAATTAGAAAGCAAGTAAATAAAGCACAAAGCTATAAGATGAATAAATAGTAAAAACCTTACATTAAAATGGGTACACCAAAGAAAAATGGAGGAAATGGGCAAATCTCCCAAAGTTACAAACCCTAAACTAAATCTAATAAAAGATCTCTTCCAAAAATAAACTAAACTTGCTTTATATAGTTAGTTACAATTAACTAATAAAAGAAAAGGAAAAATAAAAGAAAAAGGATTTAGTTACATTAAAAATAAATGAAAAGGAAACAAAAAAAGGAAAGAGAAAACTAGCAGCCAATTTTCGGACCAAAGCAACAGGGCACCAGTCGACCGTGCGTGGTGGCCGGTCGATCGCGTCAAACGGGAGGACCATACTTTCTTGTACTCAGGCCTAAAATCCAATCACTGGTCAACCGCCGAAGCTTGGTCGGTCGACCGGTCATAACTGCCAAGCCCACCACGCAGCACAACTGCAGCGTACATCCATGGAAAACTCAAGACCCATACAAAATGCAGAGATATATAAATCGAGACCAACAAAACCCACCTCCGTGTACAAGAATCAAAACCAAGCTTTAACAAAAACCAAAACTTGCCAAAAAAATCACTTCCACCATGTAAAAGCCAATACCCATTTCCACCATTAATAGTGGACAAAAACCTCCAAAAAGTAGATGTACAAGACCCATTTGCGTACGTGGTCAGAGATTGAGCTCCAATTTTGGACCAGTGTCCCGAATTTCGAACGAAACCAAAACCCAAATCGCCATAACCATTCTGCAAAAAAAACGTTTTAGGACATAAAGGGAATTATTAGAATTGTTATAAAAGAGAAAGGGACATGGTGGGTATTATTTGAAATGTTAATGAATTTCTTATAATTCTTTTCTGATTAAAGGTCCAGGTTTCCTTCGTTAGGACTCCAATTCGATCACCATTCACGGCCACGCGAAGCTTGTCTCGAGGACTACAACTTTCGTGAAGACTTCGGGCAAAAATCATGAACTATAAAATTATCGAAATGCCCCCGAACGTGCGAATCGCGACGGAACTTAACCAGAACGCGCTCAAACTTCATACAAAGAACCGTAACACCTATAAAAGCTCAATAATACCTCAAATAACATGTTAGCATATAAAATGGAGGTTGTTTGGTTATCGAGCAAAATTATAGCAATTACGGTACCCGAGGGGGTTAAAATGTCCAAGTTAAAAGGGTATAAAGTGCAATATTCGATACGAATCACACCCCTAAAAAATATGGGGTATTACATAAGGTATATGGGTCCATTACTTATCGTTGAGTGGATTAGGCCAGTTGCATATAGACTCAGATTGCCAGAGCACTTGCATCGGAATCACGATTTAATCCACATTTCTTCGCTCAGGCGATATCTCTCGGGTGAGTTAACTCTCACTCACATTGCATTGGACGAGATTGATTTACAGCCCGATATTTCATACGAGGAGAGGCAAATTTCTATTCTAGACCATAATGAGATGAGGCTGAGGTCGAAGGTAGTTCCACTTATACGTGTTCAGTGGGGGAACCATAATGCCGACAAGTCTACTTAGGAGCGCGAGGATGAGATGCGCGATAAATATCCAGAGTTATTTATACCAGTTTTTTTAATTTTAGGACGATATTCCGTTGCATATAGACTCGGATTGCCGGAGCACTTGCATCGGAATCACGATTTAATCCACATTTCTTTGCTGAGGCGATATCTCTGGGATAGTTAACTCTCACTCACATTGCATTGGAGGAAATTGATTTATAGCCCGATATTTCATACGAGGAGAGGCCAATTACTATTCTAGACCATACTGAGTGTAGGCTGAGGTCGAAGGTAGTTACACTTGTATGTGTTCAGTGGGGGCACCATAATGCCAACAAGTATACTTAGGAACGCGAGGATGAGATGCGCGATAAATATCCAGAGTTATTTATACCTGTTTTTTTTAATTTCAGGACGATATTCCGTTATTGGGTGGAAGTATGTAACATCCCGTAATTTTAATGATTTTTATATAGGGATTAATTAATTTAAAATGGAAATTAATAGGAAATTAATCAAGATTAAAATAAATAATAATTAGTGAGAAAAGGGTTAATATTTATTTGTATGAATTATATTGAGTATTACTTAGTGAATGAGTAATAAATTAGTAAGAATGAAATGTGATTGTCGTGAGTGAGAAATACGACAGTAACGATAATTTAGTTGGGATGCTTGTGTCAGTCATGTCGGGACTTAATTATCTGTCACCCAAATGATAATTTTGAGTACTCCAGTGTGTCCGAAAGGGTCGAGATAGTTAGAAAGGTGCACTCAGGGGTTTGAAATGGGTCCCGAGTCATTTGTAGGCAAAACTGGTGAGAGGAGTGCGCTTGCGTTCAAATAAGGAAGTTATTTAATTAAACACGGTTTCTACCACTTAAATCCTAAACATGCATCTATATGTGATTAAATACGATGATGAAACATGCAAGAACACATATATGAGGATAAATACCCAACGGGGCAAAACCTTTTATTTTCACAATAATTTTTGTAAGAGAATGACTTACAACGGATTACAATGAAAATACAGTGACACAGAAACACCCTCGGGTGTCGGTTCTATTGTCAACGACTGGAACAATCCCTTTCCAGTAGGACAACAGTGACGAAGAGAACGACTTCCTCACAAAGTACTCCAGATGAGTAAACGATCTTCTTTAACGTTTAAAGATTCACACACATATATGGGATCGTTTTTGTGAATCAAAAAGGTTTAGAAAACCTTAAAAGGTTAAGTCTTATTCTGGGCAGATTTCATAGAATATTGAGATTGCATAAAGACTTGAAAAACGTGTAGAACGGGATCAAATATTTATACAAAAATCGAGACGGTGGCTCGTTCGAACGAGATAGCATGTCGCTCGAACGAGATATCATGTCGCTCAAACGAAGGACAGAAGTCGTTCGAACGATATCGCGCGACATGGCTATCTCGCGCGAATAATTTCCAAAGTCGCTCGAGTGATCTCGTCGATCGTGGCCATTCGCTTCTACACTTAGAAAAATTCTGCTTTTGATAAAAAATTTAATCCAGACTTCAAAAATAATATTCAAAAATAGTTCCCAAATATTTATGCAAATATTTAAAACTCCAATATAACATTTTACCGATAGAGCGTAGTGGAGTAGTGGGAATGAGCTGAGCAGCACGTTGCATGTAGCATGATGCACGTGAAGAAAGTGGATGCAATGAATTCGGATACAGGCCGTCGAGGATGATCATGTTGACGTGCCGAATGTAGCGGTATCAGATATATGAACTGTGATCTAGGAAAAAATAAAAAATTTCTAGATTCTTCCCCGGACATTTATAAAATTATGTCCTTACAAATCTCCCCCTATGTCTATGCCGGTACATACATAAAAAATCCGAATTATGCAATCAAATAACATATAAGATAATATCCCCATTAAACCCTCAAACTGAGAATACTAAATGACATGTCTCCCAAATCTTCAGTTCTTCAGAAACTTTCAAAGCTTTTCTCATCAGGATGTGCAATCCAAGAATGAACAATGATGTACCTACACACATGAGATAAGGTAAATACCCGTGACAAGAAACAGTTGGAAATATAATGCTATGCAAAAATTGATGATCAATTAAGCTTAAGCAAATCATTCATAAATCAACCAAACACCAAAATAATTCTCCCCCATAATTCATTAATTCTTCTCCCCCTTTTTATGATGTCCCCAAATAGACAAATATGAGAAGCAGAAATGAGTGCACATGGAGAATGACACACGGGAATAAACTGCTATTTTTATATTTTTAAAAATTTTTCACACATAGGATACAACAAAGAATCACACCATGAAAGATCACAAAAACAACCAAGTCAATGATAGCGAAATGAAGGGGTGTGAACAAATTCGATAGAAAAATTAATGCATACAAACATGACATATGTGAACGATGAATATCGGATACTCCTAACGAATGAACTCAAAGTCTTCCTTTGGTAAAAAAAATGGAAATATAAGACATTGACTCAATCAAATCAACAAATCAAAGCTCAAAGTGATTTCCACACCAATAACGTCCAAAACTATTTCATGCTTTTTTAGGACTTTCAAGGAAGTGCAAACCCGTTTGAATTCTCCAACCAAACTCCCTCAGATAGTAATTTTGAATAGAGGCTTTCTAAATTCTCAAACTTTGGAGAATTGAAGGTGAATCCTAAGTGGCCCATATTTGGCATGAATTGCTTTTTATTACCTTTAAATTTTTTCGGGCTCTTGTAACCTCTTTGGACCCCGGATAATAAAATTCCTCCATTTTTTAGGTCCTTTTGAAAGGTGGCTTTTGCGCAAAGAATAGATAATTACCTTTCGCAGCCCCTCCCCGTTCTTAAACAAACACTCAGTCTCATAAAAATAGTTTTTACATGCATTCCAATCTTGTCAAGTTTTATCGCATATTGCAAGTTGTATAGACAGAATTGAGATGGAAACACTCAAGCCAACATGTGATAGACAAGTACAATAATCAAATAAGGTAGTGCATGTGTGCAATAAAGGAGATAGGAGTCAAACATATAGGAAAATATCACTAATTACATCGCAAAGACTCCATACAATGTAAAGCACATGGATGAAATGATGTAGCGTCTCAAGTCTCTATCAAACAGTCACAGGAATAAATGGAATGAAATTGTGACTTGGCTATCTTAAATGTTCATCCATAAAAGGTGTATATAAAAAATACAAAAATCTTTTTGGGCTTTTCAAAAATATTTATATACAAAAACAAAAATCTTTTTGGATTTTTCAAAAGAATAAATAAATAGTTATACAACAAAGCAATGGTACATATAAAACAGACTAGCAATAGGAAACATATGACATGAACATAAAAAGCATCATATTCTAGACATAGACCAACCCCTCAGTCAACTGTGAAAATCCCCAAAGAGTTCCTAAGACTCTGAAATCTAAGGGAATCTAAAGGTTTCGTGAAAATATCGGCTAACTGACGGTCGGTGGGAACAAAACTCAGGGATACGACTTTCTCTTCAACTAACTGTCGTAAAAAGTGCTCACGTATCCTGATGTGCTTTATGCGCGAATGCTGGACTGGATTGCGGGATATGTGTATCGCGCTCGTGTTATCACAGGAAATGGTCATGGTGTCCTGTGAAATCCCATAATCCTCCAGCATTTGCTTCATACACAAGAGTTGCGTGCAACAACTCCCGGCGGCTATATACTCAGCCTTCGCAGTGGACAAAGAGATGTAATTTTGCTTCTTACTCAGCCAGGAGACAAGAGCAGAACCAAAATAGAAACACCCGCCAGAAGTGCTCCTACAACCATCTACATCCCCGGCCCAATCGGCATCTGAATAGGCGGACAAACGATCATCAGTATCAAAGGAATACCAAATACCGTATGAGAGAGTCCCACTCACATATTTAATAATACGTTTTAGAGCAAGTAAATGTGACTCTTTCGGGGACGCTTGATATCGCGCACAGACGCCAACACTAAAGGCTATGTTAGGACGACTGGCAGTCAAGTAGAGAAGACTACCTATCATACTCCGATATAAGGTTTGCTCTAAGTCCTTACCTGAAGTGTCCTTACTAAGCTTGGTAGTGGTACTCATAGGTGTACGTGCACGCTTAGCGGAGTCTAAACCAAATTTCTTCACTAGGTCTCTAGCATACTTGGATTGGGAGATGAACATCCCATCCTCTAGCTGATGAACCTGGAGACCAAGGAAGAAAGTAAGCTCACCAACCATGATCATCTCAAACTCACTTTTCATCTCCTTTTCAAAGTGATGAGCATGTTGAGAGCACGTGGATCCAAAGACTATGTCGTCCACATAGACCTAGGCAACCAAAATTGCACCGTCATCTCTCCTGACGAACAACGTCATATCAACTCCACCTCTCTTGAAGCCACGAGCTAAGAGATAGGAAGTAAGCCTCTTGTACCAAGCATGGGGTGCTTGCTTCAAACCATACAAGGCTTTCCTCAGATAGTAGACGTGCTCCGGGTGCTGAGAGTCTTCAAACCCTTTTGGTTATTCCACGTAAACCTCCTCCTAGAGAATGCCATTCAGAAAGGCACTCTTGACATCCATCTGATATAACTTGAAGCGCAGATGACATGTGATAGCGAGTAGTAGACGAACGGACTCAAGCCTCGCAACAGGAGCAAATGTCTCCCCAAAGTCTACACCCTCTATCTGTGTGTAGCCTTGAGCGACCAACCTATCTTTGTTTATGATTATGGTACCATTTTCATCTATTTTATTCTTAAAAATCCACCGGGTACCTATCACATTAGTCTCACTAGGTCGGGGGACAAGTTACCAGACATTATTCTTTTTAAACTGAAGCAACTCATCCTGCATAGCAGATATCCAGTGTTCATTCTTGAGTGATTCTTTATGGTTCTTGAGCTCGACTTTGGACGTGTAACAAAGATGGCTAACAACGTTCTCTAGCTGAGCACGAGTCTTGACCCCTAAAGTGGGATTGTCAATAATGGCAGACGGGTCATGACTCTTGCGAACCCAAGCGGGTGTGTCTCCTAACACAGGAGTGGGGACCACAGAGTGTGGGTGGGGGACAAGTGGATCACTGTCAGACGAGTCCTCATCCTCACACTGAAGGTTAGGATCAATAACCGTCAAAGGTTCGTCATCTTGCACGGTGACGTTTATTGATTCCATAACCTTAGAGCTCTTCAGGTTAAAAACCCGGTACGCTCTGCTATTCGATGAATATCCTAGCAATATTCCCTCGTCGCTCGTGGAGTCAAACTTTCCTAATTGCTCTCTCTCCCGTGGGATGTATCATTTACACCCAAAAATACGGAAATATGCCAGGTTGGGTTTCTTACTTGTCCACAATTCATAAAGTGTCTTAACTGTGTGTGGACGCAGGTAAACCCTATTCACCGTGTGGCATGCAGTAGACACTACCTCTGCCCAAAATCTCCTAGAAACATTACGACCTAGAAGCATAGATCTAGCCATTTCCTGGATCGTTCTATTCTTTCTCTCAGTAATCCCATTTTGCTGAGGAGACTTCACAGCAGAAAACTCATGTTTGATCCCAAGGCTATCACAATACAAATCTACGTTTGCTTCCTTAAATTCAATGCCGTTGTCACTACGTATCCTGTTAATAGTGACTCCGTGTTGATTTTGCAGGACACGGCACTTGGTGGTTAAAAACTCTACAGCATCGGATTTCTCTCTCAGAAAACCTACAATGGAGTACCTGGAGAAATCATCCACCATCACGAGGATATACCTCTTACCACCCAGACTCTCAGTACGAGTGGGACCCATAAGATCCATGTGTATAAGCTCAAGAACACGAGAGGTGGTAATGGAATGCAACTTCCTATGGGGATTACGAATTTGTTTTCCCAACTGACAGGGTCCACAAACCGTCGAAGTTGGCCTTCCAAGAGATGGTAAGCCACGTACTAGGTCCTTTTTAGCTAAGCGGGTGAGATCTCTAATATTTATGTGACCTAGATGTTGGTTCCATAGATCCATAGGAGTGATCGTGGCGCTGTTGCAGACAAGTGAGGAAGTAGGCACAGTCCCATAACAATTATCCTCGGTCCTCACCCCTTGCATTAAGAGTTTACCGGCTTAATTGTAAATATTACACACGTCCCGATCAAACTTTACTGCAAAGTCAGTGTCGCACAGCTGGCTAATGCTGAGAAGGTTTACTTTTAAACCTTTGACGTACAACACATTCTCTAACTTAAGAAATCCTGGTAACTCTACAGTACCTCGTCCTACAATGCTAGACTTGCTCCCATCTCCAAAGGTGACTCTGCCATCCTGATAATCCTCAAGAGATGTAAAAAATGAGGTAGCACCTGTCATATGTCTGGAGCACCCACTGTCAAAATACCACTGTGAGGTATTATTTGCCTTGAGAGCGACATGAACAACGAAGGCCTTTTTATCTTTCTCAGGTACCCAAGAAGAGGTGACCTTTTGTTTGCCTTTGTTGTTGTTGGTTTTAGCTGAAATGTGAGAGGCATTCACTAACGGCAAAGACATCCGTCGGAATTCTTCCATCAAACTATGAGACGTGGCAGCTAAGAACTCAACTCGCTCTCTCAGACTAGAAAACTCATCAGTATGACATGGTGGAGCAGTAGTACGTCGTGTCCTACCCATGCTATAGCAAAACTCCCTGAGGTGGCCTTTTCTTTTGCAATAAGTACAAAAGAACACAGTCAAAGGCGGACCTTGGTTTGCTTTTCTTGGACGAACTCTCCTGTGAGGTTTTTGATGATGGCCATAAGGAGTTGTAGTAAACTCAGGAACTGGTCCGGGTGCAATTTGGGATGTGGAGGGACCATCATACCCAATTTCCTGCCTATCACTAAAACCTAAAGCGGGGTCGAGGAGCATCTTTCCCATTTTCCCAGATTTGTCCTCGATTTGTACCTTGACTTCCCGTGCTTTCTCAAGATCATGATTCAGCTGGGCAACAAGGGCTTCAAGTTTCTTCCGAGTCTCCATGGAGGAATGGAGCTCACTCGTAAGACTAGCCACTTGTTTAGTCAATTCCCCTCTCTCTTTCTCAAAATTACTCTCTCTTTCTCTAAACAAACTCTCTTTCTCAACACAGGCAGATTCTCTTTCTCTCAGGGCGGTGCAGGTGGAGGACTCTCTCTCTCTAGCTTTTCTTAAATCTTCCTCTAAGCCGGTGATCTTAAGAACTAACGCTTTGTTACGCTTTTTAGTTTTAAATGACTCAGAATATAACTCGGCGTAGGCGCGTTGAATATCACTCTCTCTCTCACTTGTGTCATCCTCCCCCTCACTCACATCGCTCTCACTGTCGAGGTGTCCCTGTGAAGCATCATCCTCATCGTCGTGAGGAGAACTAAAAGTGCTCACATGACTATCCATGAATGCGGTGAAGTTACACTCATGCGGTGACTCGACTCCAGAATCCACCGACTCGACCTCACTGTCGTCGCTAAGGGTAGAATTAAGGACAACTTTCCCTTTCTCTCTATTCAGACGTATGGCACACTCAATGGCTCTATGACCCCTACCGTTGCACTCAAAGCATCTCTCACTTTCTTTCTTAGGAGGATCTTTAAAAACTTTTTCATATTTCTTTTCAAACTTATTTTTCTCAAATTTCTTTTTATCTTTAAAATTGCCATTTTTCTTAAATTTGAGAATCCTTTTGAAATTTTTTGCAAAAAAAAAGCCAAATCATCTAAGTCAAAATCACAATCAGAATCTGACGTGTCAGTCTCTCTTTTTCTAGATGACTCTACCCTATTTCTAGCCGACCCCTCACTCTTTCTCTCTTGGGCATTAAGTGCAATTCCCTTATCTTTAGACCTAGCAATTTTAGGGAACATATCAATTTCATAAGTCTGCAAATCTCCTACAAGTTCTTCCAATTTTAGCGTATTTAAATTACCCATAGAATTTAGCACATTAACTTTAGGGATAAAACGCTTAAGCAAAGAACAAAGAATCTTTTTAACAACTCTAGCATTAGGAATATGTTCACCAAGATTAAAGCTAGTATTAACAATGTCAGAAAGCATGGCATAGAAATCATCAAAACATTCAGTCTCATGCATAGTGATTGTTTCAAATTGAGTTGTCAAATTCTGCAATTTAGACTCTTTCATAGCATTAGTTCCTTCATGGGTGAGTTGTAAAACATCCCATGCCTCTTTTGACGTGGTGCACGCCATTATGCGTTTGAACTCATCAGGTGTGACAGACCCAGAAATAGCACTCAGACCTTTAGAATTAAATGATGACCATCTAAATTCGTCTTCAGTCCAAGAAGTGACAGGTTTTAAATTGATCACATTATCAACAGTGACGGAGGGAGGTGTCCACCCTCTTTCAACCAAAATCCAGACA
This sequence comes from Sambucus nigra, assembly GCA_949130495.1. Lineage (NCBI taxonomy): Eukaryota > Viridiplantae > Streptophyta > Magnoliopsida > Dipsacales > Adoxaceae > Sambucus > Sambucus nigra. The sequence goes on along the minus strand of OX422216.1, from coordinate 317,101,776 downwards.
CGTTCATCAATGGCTTTTAAAGCAGATCTCATACGGGCTTTCCAATATGCATCGTTTTTCCTGTCAAAAAATGGCATTTTATTATATAAATTCTCCATAATGAACACACTCGTTTTCAAAAATCAATTTTTCAGAAAATTGATATCTTAGAAAAATTTTGCGGAAAATTACACGGTAAAATTGTGTAACTGGTTCTGATACCAATTTGAGAGGAGTGCGCTTGCGTTCAAATGAGGAAGTTATTTAATTAAACACAGTTTCTACCACTTAAGTCCTAAACATGCATCTATATGTGATTAAATACGATGATGAAACATGCAAGAACACATATATGAGGAAAAATACCCAACGGGGCAAAACTTTTATTTTCACAATAATTTTTGTAAGAAAACGGCTTCAACGGATTACAATGAAAATACAGTGACACAGAAATACCCTCGGGTGTCGGTTCTGTTGTCGGCGGCTGGAACAATCCCTTTCCAGTAGGGCAGCAGTGACGAAGAGAACGACTTCCTCACAAAGTACTCCAGATGAGTAAACGATCTTCTTGAAGGTTTAAAGATTCACACACATATATGGGATCGATTTTGTGAATCAAAAAGGTTTAGAAAACCTTAAAAGGTGAAGTCTTATTCTGGGCGGATTTCACAGAATATTGAGATTGCAGAAAGACTTGAAAAATGTGTAAAAGGGGATCAGATATTTATACAAAAATCGAGGTGGTGGCTCGTTCGAATGAGATAGCATGTCGCTCGAACGAGATAGCATGTCGCTCAAACGAAGGACAAAAGTCATTCGAACGATATCGCGCGACATGGCTATCTCGCGCGAACAACTTCCAAAGTCGCTCGAGCGATCTCGTCGATCGAGGCCATTCGCTTCTACACTTAGAAAAATTATGCTTTTGATAAAAAATTTAATCCAGACTTCAAAAATAATGTTAAAAAATAGTTCCCAAATATTTATGCAAATATTTAAAACTCCAATATAACATTTTACCGATAGAGCGTAGTGGAGTAGTGGGAATGAGCTGAGCAGCACGTCGTATGTAGCATGATGCACGTGAAGAAAGTGGATGCAATGAATTCAGATACAGGCCATCGAGGATGATCGTGTTGACGTGCCGAATGTAGCGATATTAAACATATGAACTGTGATCTAGGAGAAAACAGAAAATTCTTATATTCTACCCCAGACATTTATAAAATTATGTCCTTACAATTGGCACCCTAGAAGGGTATTTTGGTCTTTTGGCTTTTGAGGGTTATATCAGCATGTGGATTAAGGGTGCTAGGGTTAGCAGTTAGAAAAACGGAGAGAGGCCATTACAGGAGGAAGGAGAAGGTTTCTAAGGCTCCCCACACTTCTTTTGCACCACCACCACCACCACCACCACCAGAGTTTAGATCGGAAGGAGAGGAAGACACAAACATTTTTCTGCACAAATTAGACCTACGAACTCCAGGCAAGTGTTTATCTTGCAAAATTTGAGTATATATACTATCCATGTTAGTGTAGGATTGAATATTCCCATGAATAAATGATTATTGGTGTTAACTTGGAGATTAGATTTATGTTCTTGGGTAGAAATCTTAATAGACATAATTTATTGATGTATTTAGTACGAATCTGATAAATTATTAACATGAGTGTTGATACCAAATTTAGTCTGCTGACATGGCTCAATTGGGTGAAGACACGTGGCGATCTACATGGCAACGATAAACACTTACGAACAACACCTCGACTCCGAGGAACCATACTACAATGAGGAACTCTGCTTTTTCGATCAACTCAGACGCTCCGACCTAGAAGAACTCTCCGAGGAACTTTGGAGTACCGAGGAACTTTGAGCACCGAGGAGCACCGAGGAACTTAGGCGGTCCGAGATGCACCTCGAACAAAGCATTAATTGCAGGATAACCCAACAGTTTGACTGCGCATTAAATGCTTATTATCATACAGATGTATACGCTTAAGGGGCATTTAATATATTACCCTTTCACATTATAGCCTTAGGGCTATAAATACATTATATTATCCTCATTGTAAGGGGACCGGAATTTCTTGAGTAAACTTGTAATCGAGAATTCCCAGACAGTCAACAATAACAGAAATAGTGGACGTAGGCCATTCTTATAAGGCTGAACCAATTTAAAAGTTCTTTGTCTCATTTTATTTATCTGTGATTAAATAATTTGATATCATCTAATTTTTTCCATCAACAGATTGGCGCTTGAATCCCTTATACATTTGACTCACTTGAGTCTATATTGTATAAGTGCTCATCTAGTTTGGAAATTGTGACAAAATTATGTCCATCCTAGAAACCAAAGAGCCTCAGAAGTTGGATTGCCTATTCATCTCTCTTTCTTGCTTTGATCAAGAACCTATTGCCAACACTCACACACAGTAGAATTCATTTTTTGCATGTCATATTGCATAATTATGTGTGTTCATGTGTTGAGTGTGTTTAAATCCCTAAGTTTGATTTTTAATAATTTTTTGAGATTTATTAAAACAATTTTTAAATCATGTTTTAATAACTAAAACTTGTTTTAAAAGTTTTGGGGTCAATCTCCAAATATTAATTGTTGTATTTCATGGCCTAATGTTACCTTGGGTAGAATCCAAAAGCGGCAGAGACTTCAGGGTATGCTTTGTAATTAGTTTTGACGCACGTTTTATATCCATTTACTGGCCAACACTTGTTGCCCCCTGATTGGTTAGATGTGTGTTTCTTTACTGAGACAATAGACGCGTGTGTTATCAGCCCTTGGATCATTTCTTATCAATGGTCTGCATGTTGCCTTGATGAATCCCCGTGTAACTTTTTAAGCCAATCAGCGTCCGTTTAAGCACCGCCTTGTGTGAGCCCTTAGATTCAAGTCAATCTAAATTGACTCGATCTCGGCCCTTGGTTTTGATCAGATATCTCGAACCTTCTCCTCTCACTATAAAAAGGCCTCTATTCTCAGACTTCGAAGACTTTTTGCCATTTCATTTCCTCAAAGAATTGAGAGAGAAGAGAGTAGAGAGAGAAGAGAGAAAAAAAGTTAGAAACCCTAACTTCGTCCAAATCCTCTTCAAACCTAACCCAAACACTTCTTCAAAACACCATATCTAAAAACACCATCCTGAGTGTTCTTGAGTGTTTGAGAGTTTGAGTTGAGTTATTTTGTTGCTGTAACCTTGTGTTCGTGAGATCTTGTTTCCAACTTAGACTTCTACTTAGATCTAGTTTCTGTTTCCATAGAAATCTCAGATCTGAGTTATTCATGTTACATTACACTTAGTTTCATTTTATTTCTCATCTTGAGAAATATATTGTTGATTATTTTTCTCAAAAACGTTTTCTTACTTTGAAATCAACAATAAATGCTTTATGTTTCTTGTTCTTGTAAAACTAAACCTTTGACCTAGTTTGGAATCTCACTTGGAGGTTTTCAATCTCAAAAAGTTTTTGTTTTAAATTCTGAGATTGATTAAGACCTTGTCTGTCTTCCTAGCAAGGTATCCGTGGATTTTGGGATAGTTTGAAAGGTCAAAAAGGTTCAAAGTTTTCTAAGAAGAAAGAAAAAGAAAAGATCACTGCATATAGTGTAACTGTAATTTGTTAGGACTGTTTGTACTTAATAAGTGTGTGTGTGTGTGTGCATGCATGTGTTAGAAAGCACCTTCACAAACACTTACACCCTACAACACGAAAAGTGTTGGTAATAAGATCTTGAGAACATAAGTCGACGTAAAGTGCTGGAACAAATCAGAAGTTGATAAACTGGGAGAACTACATATACAATCATAACTGCAGAGAAGTTTTAGGACACCAGAGGGTACATTCCTAAACTTATATAGGTCTGAGTTGTTTGCATGTTAGTTATATAGTTTGTAACTCATATATTTATTTTAGTGGATTTTTCATTTTACTCCGTAGAGGGAGTCGTGAATGTTTCCTCAATTGGTGAGGTTTTACCACGTAAAAAATTGTGAACAGAAGTCTTCTACATTTTCTCATCTCATTCTTGGTTGTGCTGTGTTTAAAACTTGTTTAAACTATCTTTTAAACTTGTTGCCTAAATCTTGAATAAGATCTCGTGCATACTGTTTTATTAAACACGTCTTGTGATTAATCCTTTTTTATTTAAGAAAAGAGTTTCTTCAAAAAACAACTCGGAGTTACTTAAATAGTTTATGTTCAATAAACGGCTTTAGTAACGCATTTTTCAATTGGTATCAGAGCTTTGTAAACTGCTTTTAAAGAGATCCTGTGTTTCTGAAATTGTTTTCTGAAAATCAAATATGGACGAGAAAAATGAAAGATTTGGTAACTTGACCAGACCTCCAATCTTTGATGGAATCAATTTTTCTTACTGGAAAGTAAGGATGATTGCTTTCATTCAAGGAACTTTGGGAGATGATGTCTGGGACATTGTTGAAAATGGTTATACTTTTCCTACTAAACCAGCTAACGAAGGAAGTAATGAGAGGGTTAAGAAAGCTATAAGTGAGTTCACTCAAGAAGAGAAACAAGTTTCTCGAAATAATAATAAAGGAAAGAATGATATATTTATGTCTATAAATGAACATGAGTTCAAAAGAATCTCATCCTGTACCACTTCTAAGGAAGCTTGGGACACCTTAGTCACTGCTCATGAAGGAGACACTAGAGTTAAGGTTGCTAAAATCCAAATGCTTATCCAGCAGTATAACTCCTTAATTATGTCTGAGACTGAATCATTTGATGACTTCTATATGAACCTGATTGATATTGTGACCAAACTGCATGCTAATGGGATAACCTATGATAGACAAGAAATTGTATCTAAAATTCTGAGATCATTGCCCCAGAAGTTTGATAACAAAAGATATGCTATTGAGGAAATGTGTGATATAAATCTCACTCCTGAATTACTCAGTAGTAAATTAAGAATTGTGGAAATGGAACTGGAATTTAAGAAACAATTAACCCAATCCCATAGGAAACAAACTAGTTCCAATCTAAGCTTCTCTTCTAAATTGATTAAGCCTGAGTTTAATACTTCCAATGATGAATCTGATGAGGACTGCGATATAGAGAGTTTGGACAATCAGATTGCCTTAATGACAAAACAGTTCAAGAAAATCATTAAGTTTAGAAAAAAAGTGGCAAATAAACAAGGCAAGTCAAATTATCCAACTCCTTCTAGTCACAGACCTCATGAGAAAAACAATGACAAAAATCATAAGGACTCTCACGTTAGACTTTATAGAGACCTTAAGAAGACTGAATGCTATAGATGTGGTAAACTGGGGCACATTGCACAAGACTGTAGAGTTAATTTGAACACTCAAAACAAACAAACTAGAGCTAATATCTGTAAAACATGGGATGATTCAAGTGACTCTGAAAATGAGGAACCTGAGTCATCAGATGCTGTTGATTCTTGCATGTCTTTCTTTTCCAAGATTATTTATAATGATGACATGCCTATGTTTGTTAATGAGGGTGAACCAAATAATTCTATGACTGATACTTCGAATGTGGTTATTACTGGTTTAGATGCTTTGATTACTGAGAATGTTGCATGTTCTACCTCGGGGTGTGTGAGTCAAAGGAATGGCGATAATGACGATGTCAATAGGTGTGTGAGTTTAACAAATGAATCATTAAGGGTCACTCCACACACCACACTTAGTGACTCGGACAATGAAGACCTCCCAAACATTCACACACTTTACACTAAGACTCTCAAGAAAAGTGCTAGACAAGAAAAGACTGTTAAAGATCTTACCAAGAAATTGGAAGATTTAAGCCTGATGCTTAAACTGAATGCTGAAGAGTACACTACCCAATGTTTAACTCATGAAAGTGAAATTAAAGTTTTTAATGAAAAACTGAAAAATTTGACTGAAACAAATGAAATTCTGGAGAAAAAGTACAAAGGGACATTGTTAGAATTGGAACAAACCAAAGAAAAGACAGCAACTGTTTTCAAAAAATTTACAAATTTTGAAAATAATTCTAACTGTTTTGATGAATTTGTTGCTGAATCTAAAACCAATTCTAATGATCGAACTGGTATAGGTTTTTGTCCCAATTTGAAAACACAAACAAAATCTTTTGAAACTATCAAGTTTGTGTCAGGAGGCAAAAGACCTATTGAAACATGCCCAGACTTTCATTCTCTAAAAACTAAGTTTGATTCAAAAAATCAAAGTTTTAACATTGGGGAATCTAGTCACTCTAGACATGAAAGTTCACCTAAGGCTAAATACGTCTGCCCTTTTATTAGAAAGAGTGAGTCTGCATTCGAGACTGTCACACCTAGGAATAGAATTCAGCCTCAAAACTCTATAAAACCTTTGTTTAGAGACTTTCTCAAGGAGACCCCCATCTTGAGCAATCTTTATTGCTCCTACTGTGACATATATAGTCACTCTTTAGATGGTTGCTATGCTAGGAGACTTGCTAAACCTATCTATAATCCTCGTACTTACCAGAACTTTAACTATTCTAGGAGGAGTCGAAATAATTATATCCTTCCTAGACAGCCAGATAAAAACTCTAACTATAGAAAGAGAAAGACCAAACCTAAAAGAACATTTCCTAGAAGGAATCCTAAACACTTTCCTAAATCAAATGCTCAAGTCTTTCACAAAATTCAAAATTATGCGCAAAATATTTTTCAGCAAAAATCTAATGCTCGCAAATTTTATCAGTTGAGAGCTAATAAGCACAAGATGAAAAATAGAGCAATTTGGATTTAAAATATGATCTATTACCTCAGATGAAGTGTAATGTTGTTGTTGTTGCTTTAAAAGCCGAACACACATCATCTGGTTGGTATTTAGACTCTGGATGTTCTAAGCACATGACTGGAGATGAATCTAAACTTTTAAACAAAACCAGATTTGTTGGTGGTAAAGTCATTTTTGGTGATGGAGTTTCATCTCAAATCATAGGGAAAGGAACTCTCCAAGAAGATGGGCTTCCAATTCTTAAAGATGTTCTTCTAGTTAAAGGTCTAAAGGCCAACCTACTTAGTATTTCGTAATTTTGTGACTCAGACCATACTGTTACCTTTTCAAAGAACAATTGCAAGATTTTAAATGAAAAAGGTGAATGCATAATTACAGGATTCAGAACTCCTGACAACTGTTACACTGTCAAGAACAATTCTAAAATTTGTAATGTTGCCATAATGGATGACAACGAGATATGGCATAATAGAATGGGTCACATAAATTACAATAATCTTAGTAAATTGTCTACTAACGACATAGTAAGAGGAATTCCAAAAATTAAACCCATTCATAATATTGTTTGTGGTTCCTGTCAAGAAGGTAAAATTGTTAAGGCCCCTCATAAGAAAGTCAAAGATATTCTCACCTCTAATCCCTTAGAACTCATCCATATGGACCTAATGGGTCCTTCCCGAACTGTTAGCCTTTGTGAACACAGTTATATCCTAGTTATGGTTGACGACTTCACCAGATTTACTTGGGTAGCCTTTTTAAAACAAAAGTCTTGACACTTTTCAAACCTTCCTAAAAATTCTTCTTAGGACTGAAAATGAAAAGGACATTCAAGTAAATCGAATCCGTAGTGATAGAGGTTGTGAATTCAAAGACATTGGTATTGTAGAATATTGTGACTATAATGGTTACAAACACGAGTTCAGTGCTCCTAAGACTCCTCAACAAAATGGTATCGCCGAGAGAAAGAATCGTACCTTGCAAGAGATGGCAGGTGTCATGTTACATGCCAAGAATTTACCTAAATATTTTTGGGTAGAATCTATTCGTACTGCGTGTCACATCATTAATAGGGTCTATCTTAGAAAGAATTCCAAACAAACCCCTTATGAACTTTGGTACAATAAGAAGCCTAATCTCAAATACCTTAGAACCTTTGGCAGTACTTGTTATGTATGAAAAGATAGGGAACATTTATCTAAATTTGAGAGCCGGGGAGATAAAGCCATATTTCTAGGATACTCGCCTAACAGTAGAGCTTATCGAGTGTATAATCTTCGCACTAAAACCATGATGGAATCCATACTACTGTAGAAATCAAGACTGGTGAATTACCTATTGAACAAGAGTCTTCAAATATTTTAGAAAATGACCCTTCTGAAATAGATAATCCATTACCTATTGAGACACCTGAAGTACCTAACTGGGTTTCTAAAGATCATCCCATAAACAACATTGTTGGCAACCCTAGTGAGCCAGTGCGTACAAGATCCCAACTTTGAAATTATGCACATTATGCATGTTTTGTTTCCCTTGTGGAATCAAAGAATGTAAACGAGGCATTGAATGACTCTCACTGGATTTCTGCTATGCAGGATGAACTTTTACAATTTGTCATTCATGATGTATGGTATCTTGTTCCACGTCCTGATCACAAAAAGGTTGTTGGTACTCGTTGGATTTTCAAAAATAAAACTGATGAAAATGGGATAATAATTAGAAATAAAGCTAGATTAGTTGCTCAAGGATACTCCCAAATAGTAGGAATTGATTTTAACGAGACCTTTGCCTCTGTTACTCGTTTAGAATCAGTCCGTCTGCTTTTCACTATAGCTTGTCACATGCGTTTTACATTATATCAAATGGACGTCAAATCTGCGTTCCTTAATGGTATACTGGTTGAGGAAACCTATGTAGAACAACCTAAAGGGTTCATTGACCCTAAGCATCCAAATCTTGTATTTCGTCTGAAAAAGGCTTTATATGGCCTTAAACAGGCTCCTAGAGCTTGGTATGAGCGTCTTTCCAGTTTTCTTTTAGATAAAGGTTTCAAAAGAGGTGGAAATGACCAAACTCTATTTGTCAAACATTTTGACAAACACATTACTATTGAACAAGTATATGTAGACGATATTATATTTGGATCAACTTCTTCCTCAGAAGTAAAATCCTTTTCTGAAGTTATGAGTAAGGAATTTCAGATGTCCCTTATGGGGGAGTTGCAGTTCTTCCTAGGTCTCCAAGTCAAACAAAATCCAGAAGGATTATTTGTTTCGCAATCTAAGTACGCTTTAGAGATGGTTAAGAAATTCGACCTTGAGAGTGCTAAAAATGCTAAAACGCCCATGAGTACTACGCTCAAACTTTTTAAAGATGAAAATGGAACATCTGTAGATCCTACTCTATATCGTAGTATGATAGGCACTTTACAATACCTTACTGCCTCGCGTCCTGATATTATGTATGATGTTTGTGTATGTGCTCGATATCAAAGTAACCCTAAAGAGAGCCACTTGAATGCTGTTAAAAGTATCATTAAATATGTAAATGGCACTCTAAATCTAGGACTTTGGTACACTATTGACACACCAAGCACTATAATTGGGTACACTGATGCTGACTGGGCTGGGTGTACTGATGATAGTAAAAGCACTTCAAGAGCATGTTATTATATAGGTAATAACTTGGTAGGATGGAGTAGTAAAAAACAAAACTACACATCACTCTCAACAGCTGAATCTGAATACATAGCCGTTGGCAGCTGTTGTGCTCAATTAATGTGGCTTAAACAAATGCTAAGTGATTATGGTATTAAAGAAAACCAATTGCATCTCTATTGTGATAATCAAAGTGCGATTAATATTTCTAAAAATCCTGTTCAACACTCGCGAACAAAGCATAATAAAATAAGACATCATTTTATACGTGAATTAGTTGAATCTAAGGAATTAGAAATCAATTATCTTCCTACTGGTCTACAACTCGCAGATATGTTTACCAAACCTCTAGATTATAATAGATTCATTTCATTACGAAAATCTATTGGTATGGTTTATGCTGACTAATCTTTTTGCTGTTTATCCAAGTTTTTCCCTTTGTCCATTTGAGACAAAATTGGGGAGAAATTTGAGTCTATTCAACTCTTACATATTCTAAACAGCTTTATCTTAGTGAATTATTGCAGGTTCCTTTTGTACAGTTACTCTCAACAGTTGTAATAGGGTATTCAAATGTACTTAGTTGAGTTATGTACTTTTTGATTTCTAGGTATTGGGTAGATAGAATTTTGATAGGAATAAGTTTTTCTTACCTTTTTTGTTGCCCTACGAGTCCTAGATGACTCAAAGGAGATTTTGTCTCATATTTCCAAAGGGGGAGATTGAAGCCCTTATACATTTGACTCACTTGAGTCTATATTGTATAAGTGCTCATCTAATTTGGAAATTGTGACAAAATTATGTCCATCCTAGAAACCAAAGAGCCTCAGAAGTTGGATTGCCTATGCATCTCTCTTTCTTGCTTTGATCAAGAACCTATTGCCAACACTCACACACAGTAGAATTCATTTTTTGCATGTCATATTGCATAATTATGCGTGTTCATGTGTTGAGTGTGTTTAAATCCCTAAGTTTGATTTTTAATAATTTTTTGAGATTTTTTAAAACAATTTTTAAATCATGTTTTAATAACTAAAACTTGTTTTAAAAGTTTAGGGGTCAATCTCCAAATATTAATTATTGTATTTTATGGCCTAATGTTACCTTGGGTAGAATCCAAAAGCGGAAGAGACTTCAGGGTATTCTTTGTAATTAGTTTTGACGCGCGTTTTACATCCATTTACTGGCCAACACCTGTTGCTCCCTGATTGGTTAGATGTGTGTTTCTTTACTGAGACAATAGACGCGTGTGTTATTAGCCCTTGGATCATTTCTTATCAATGGTCTGCATGTTGCCTTGATGAATCCCCATGTAACTTTTTAAGCCAATCAGCGTTCGTTTAAGCACCGCCTTGTGTGAGCCCTTAGATTTAAGTCAATTTAAATTGACTCGATCTCAGCCCTTGGTTTTGATCAGATATCTCGAACCTTCTCCTCTCACTATAAAAAGGCCTCTATTCTCAGACTTCGAAGACTTTTTGCCATTTCATTTCCTCAAAGAATTGAGAGAGGAGAGAGTAGAGAGAGAAGAGAGAAAAAAAGTTAGAAACCCTAACTTCGTCCAAATCCTCTTCAAACCTAACCCAAACACTTCTTCAAAACATCATATCCAAAAACACCATCCTGAGTGTTCTTGAGTGTTTGAGAGTTTGAGTTGAGTTATTTTGTTGCTGTAACCTTGTGTTCGTGAGATCTTGTTTCCAACTTAGACTTCTACTTAGATCTAGTTTCTGTTTCCATAGAAATCTCAGATCTGAGTTATTCATGTTACATTACACTTAGTTTCATTTTATTTCTCATCTTGAGAAATATATTGTTGATTATTTTTCTCAAAAACGTTTTCTTACTTTGAAATCAACAATAAATGCTTTATGTTTCTTGTTCTTGTAAAACTAAACCTTTGACCTAGTTTGGAATCTCACTTGGAGGTTTTCAATCTCAAAAAGTTTTTGTTTTAAATTCTGAGATTGATTAAGACCTTGTCTGTCTTCCTAGCAAGGTATCCGTGGATTCTGGGATAGTTTGAAAGGTCAAAAAGGTTCAAAGTTTTCTAATAAGAAAGAAAAAGAAAAGATCACTGCATATAGTGTAACTGTAATTTGTTAGGACTGTTTGTACTTAATAAGTGTGTGTGTGTGTGCATGCATGTGTTAGAAAGCACCTTCACAAACACTTACACCCTACAACACGAAAAGTGTTGGTAATAAGATCTTGAGAACATAAGTCGACGTAAAGTGCTGGAACAAATCAGAAGTTGACAAACTGGGAGAACTACATATACAATCATAACTACAGAGAAGTTTAAGGACACCAGAGGGTACATTCCTAAACTTATATAGGTCTGAGTTGTTTGCATGTTAGTTATATAGTTTGTAACTCATATATTTATTTTAGTGGATTTTTCATTTTACTCCGTAGAGAGAGTCGTGGATGTTTCCTCAATTGGTGAGGTTTTACCACGTAAAAAATTGTGAACAGAAGTCTTCTACATTTTCTCATCTCATTCTTGGTTGTGCTGTGTTTAAAACTTGTTTAAACTATCTTTTAAACTTGTTGCCTAAATCTTGAATAAGATCTCGTACATACTGTTTTATTAAACACGTCTTGTGATTAATCCTTTTTTATTTAAGAAAAGAGTTTCTTCAAAAAACAACTCGGAGTTACTTAAATAGACTATGTTCAATAAATGGCTTTAGTAACGAATTTTTCAGCGCCATCTGTCGAAATCGACTGGTAATATCATTTTTCATTAAAAACAACTCATCACAAATGCCTGATATTCCAGAACCCAGCCATCGAAATGCTGGAAGCCCTCCAAATCCATCTGCTCCGCCTAATATTCCAGATCTGGCTGGAATAATGACAAATCTGGCCCAGGGCCAGACAGTCATGCAAGAAACGATGCGACAACTCATACGAACCCTCCATGGAGGTGCACCAGCCCATTCAGAATCGCGAAGTATTCAAAGAAATACCTGTTTACCTTCTTCGCGTACTAGGCGTACCGATTCATATCGTACTGAAGAGTCTGAAGATTTTTCTTATCAATCTGGATGAACTTCGTCGGTACGAGCCACAGATACTGAACAACGTATCACTCTCTCTCTAGAAAGGACCAGTGCACTAGAAAGATTAAGCTAAGTATCTCCTTATGATCGATTAGGTCCTAGGAGGAGCAAAAGTCTTCCTAGAGCCGCATCGAGGAGTTTTCAACGACCATCAGATTTAAGGGAAGGATCTGCCCAGTCGCGACCAGCTACTCGTCAAGATAGATCCCAGGAGGCCGCATCAACACGATCAGTTGCTCGAACCAACAGGCCCGAGGAAAGAAATGATGTGTGGAAAGGCTCCATTGAGAGGCTGGAGGATAAATTAGGTGAAATGGCTAAGGCCAAGAACCCTCTACAACGAACTTTTGTTCAAGGAACACCTTTTGTCCAGGCCATTGTAGATTTTCTAACACCATCAAAGTTCAAAGCACCTGTTGTGAGCCCCAAATATGATGAAAAGATCGATCATGTCCTTCATATAGAATAATACCAAGCTGCAGTCGACATCTACATTGTTCCAGATGAGATGAGATGCAGAGCATTCTCAGGAACTCTTACCGTATCTGCTCAAATATGGTATAATAACCTTCCTCGGGGTAAGATCTCAACTTTCTTTCAACTGGCCGAGTTATTCATTGGGAATTTCTATTTTGGGGCAAAGCCAGTTAAACGAGTAGAGCATTTGTTAAGTGTTAGACAAAAAGCTGGTGAAAGTACCAGAGATTATATAACTCGTTTTAATAACGAGAACCTCGAAGTCATTGACTATGAGGAAAAGACAGCGATTACTGCCTTGATGAGTGGACTACTTCCCAACAAGTTATACTACACTTTGGCCAAAGATCCACCTAGAACTATGTCAGATCTGATGGGAAAAGCGGCCAAGATTATGAATGCCGAGGAGGCTATGGCTGCGAAGAATAATATAGATGCCAAAGAAACCAAGGTGGAAGGTGATAAAGCTAAGAAGAAGGAGCATAAGAACAATGGTAGTGACAAACACTCAAGAACAAAGTCGTCATGGGAAGTACTGAAGAAATTTTATAATTATACTCGTTTGAAGAAAGACATCAACCACGTTCTAGAAGAAATCAAGAACAACGAGGAATTAAATTGGCCAGAAAAAATGAAGGCAGACCCTGAAAGGAGAAATAAGACAAAATATTGCGAGTTTCATAAAGATCATGGCCATATGACTAAAAATTGCATAGCTCTTCAAAATGAGATTGAAACACTCATCAGACGAGGAAAAATGGCAAAGTATGTTGATCGGAGGAATGATAGAAGAAACAACGACCGAGCAAGAGAGGGGTCTAGATCTCCTCGTTGAGCAGAAGAGAACAAGAAGATAGAACATGAAGTTGATCCAGAAGACGACCCCGATCTTTCCAAGAGACCAAGGCAGCCAGAACGTGAGGTATTTTCAATACGCTTTGGATCATTTGACTGTAATGTTATTACAGGTGGAGATGCAGGAGGAGGAGACCTTACTGACCAGAGAAAAGCTTACCTCTGTGAGGCTCAAGCTTGCTCATACATTCAACGAATAAATCTAGCTGAGGGGGATCGCCCGAGAAAGGTGAACTAAGAGAAATTGGTCATTGGTTTCTCAAAGAACGACCTCGCAGCTGTTCTATATCCTCATGATGACCCATTGGTGATCAAAATGAGGATTAAGGAGGTAATGATTTCAAGAGTACTGGTAGACAATGGTAGCCCGGCAGACATCATGTTCTACTCGTGCTTCGACAGTTTAAATCTAAAGTTATCTCAATTGGAACCTTATCATAGACACCTCCTCGGTTTTGCTGGGGAGAAAGTATTTCCACTTGGGACGATCAAATTGGATATATTCATTGGTACGTGGCCTGCTTGTCGAACAGATAGAATACGCTTCTTCATGATGGATAAGAATGTTCAATCATTATACAATATCAACATGGGAAGAGTAGGATTAAAGAAGTTCGAAGCTGTACCATCCACGGTACATCAATGCCTAAAATTTCCAATAAATTTTGGAGTAGGAGTTGTGAAAGGTGATCAGAAAGTAGCTCGGGAATGCTATTATTCATCCGCCGAGCAAGAGAAAATGGAGGAATCAAGGAAAAAGACCACCACCTATCAAGTAGATGAAGGTGCAAAAATTGAAACATTGGATCCTAGAGATGAGTCGCAACTAGTGAAGGGTCAAGTGGTGGAAGCTACTGAAAACATCATCCTGGACGACGAACACCCTGAACGAACTACTCAAGTAGGTTCGTTGTTGGAAGCCTCACTAAAACAGGAATTCATAACTTTCCTAAGAAGCAGAAAGTAAACTTTTGCGTGGAGTCATGAGGATATGCCTGGGATAGACCCAAATTTCTTATGTCACGAACTCAATGTGAATAAGGAGATCAAGCCTGTGAAGCAGAGAAGAAGAGTATTCAGTCCCGAGAAGAATCAAGCTATACAGGAAGAAGTCGAGAAGCTCCAGAAAGCTTGATTTATTGAAGATGTTAAATATCCAGACTGGTTAGCAAATGTGGAAATGGTGAAGAAGAAGAAGAACAACAAATGGATGATGTGTGTAGACTTCACCGACCTCAATAAAGCATGCCCAAAGGATCATTTTCCGCTGCCCCGAATTGATCAACTAGTGGATGCTACCTCCGGACACGAGCTGCTGAGCTTCATGGATGCTTATTCTGGTTACAATCAGATTAAAATGAAACCTGAAGACAGGAACAAATCAGTTGCCATATGGAACTCTATGTTGACGATATGCTGACAAAGAGCAAGAAAGCTGCTGATCATCTAGTTGACTTAAGCCAGACCTTTGATCAATTAGATAAATATCAAATGAAGTTGAACCCGACGAAGTGCATATTTGGAGTACGAGAGGGCATGTTTCTCGGGTACATTGTGAATCAGCGAGGCATTGAAGCTAACCCTAAAAAGATCAAAGCTCTGTTAGGGCTACGATCCCCAACGACGAAGAAAGAGGTACAAAGTCTTACAGGACGAGTAGAAGCACTCAAAAGATTTGTATCGCGAGCAACTGATCGATGTCTCCCATTCTTCAAGACGCTCAGAAAAACTTTTGAGTGGAATGATGAATGTGAGAAGACTTTCCAAGACTTGAAGAAATACTTGGGAACACCTCCACTATTATCCAGGCCAGTGATGGGAGAAAAATTATACTTGTATCTGGCAGTGTCCGAGAATGCAGTTAGTTCGGCATTGATAAGAATGGAGAATGGAGTACAAAAACCAATTTACTACACAAGTAAGGCCTTCCGAGGAGCAGAGATCAGATATCCAAGGCTGGAAAAATTGGCACTAGCATTGATCGAGGCAAGTATAAGAATGAAGCCGTACTTCAAGGCTCATACCATAATAGTATATACTGATATGCCATTGAGGCAAGCCCTTCATAAACCAGAAAAGTCAGGAAGATTGATGTGCTGGGCAATAGAACTCGGTGAATATGATATAGTTTATGAACCCAGATCATCGCTAAAAGGGCAAGCGGTAGCAGATTTTATAGCAGAGTTCATCTATCCTGATACCCCCGAGGAGCAAAAGTTGCTCGCTGATCAACCTGTGGATGTTACAGGATCATCAAATATAAGCCCAGACCAACTTAGCTTGGTAAAAGGGCAAGTAGATGTTACAGGATCATCAAATTCAATCCCAGACCAGCTTCGGTTGGTAAAAGGGCAAGAAAAGATGATCGATGAACAGTAAGAAATATCAGGAGATGGTGAAAGGGAGCAGCAAATTTTCCACCGAGGAGCTCTGTCAGATCAGAAATTTGAAGACGAGTTACCTATATGGAGTCTGTATGTGGATGGTTCATCCTACACTACAGGATGTGGCACAAGGATAGTTTTGAACAGTCCGGACGAGGTCGACATGGAATACGCCCTACGCTTCCAATTCAAAGCTTCCAATAATGAGGCTGAATATGAAGCCATGATTGCAGGTCTAAGTTTGGCAAAAACCATGGGGGCAGAACAAGTTATTGTTTTCAGTGACTCATAATTGGTCATAAATCAAATGATGGGATTATATGCAGCCAAAGGAGAATTAATGGTCATATATCATGCAAAGGCAAAGGAATTGGTGTCGGAATTTGCTGATATTCAGCTAGTCAGAATACCAAGAATGGAGATGCAAGAGCAGACGCCTTAGCTCGATTAGCATCAGCTACTCGTATCGAGCTGCGAAGAATAATCCCAATTGAAGTTTTAGATGGTCGGAGTATAGATGAAGATCTGTCGATAAACTTTAATACCTTCGATTTAGGGTCATCATGGATGGATCCCATCAGGGCATATATTGAGAAAGGGGAATTACCAACTGACAAACTTGCAGCCAAGAAACTGAAGTTTAAGGCTGCTCGTTATGTACTGACTAATGGTATTCTATACAAGCGAGGAATTATAACAGGTTTGCAAAGATGTGTACATCCTACCGAGGTGAAAGATTTGATTGAAGAGGTCCATGAAGGGTCCTGTGGAGCCCATGTAGCAGGTCGGACACTTTTGCAAAGAATGATGACTCAAGGATACTACTGGCCGACGATGAGGGTTGATTGCATAGCCTATGCTAAGAAATGTGACAAGTGTCAGCGCTTGTCCTCCATCCGAAGAACTCCCCAAGCGTTATTGACACCCATTACTTCCCCTTGGCCATTTTCCATATGGGGAATAGATTTGGTTGGACCACTGCCGACGACCAGGGGAAGATTTAAGTATCTCGTGGTCGCTGTGGATTATTTTACTAAATGGGTTGAGGCTGAGCCTCTCATCGATATGACATACGACAAGGTGTACCAATTTATTTGGAAGAACATCATTTGTCGATATGGTCTTCCTAATGCCTTCATCACAGACTATGGAACATAATTTAACAACGAGGAGTTCGCTGCCTATTGTCATCAGTCAAATATCTTAAAGATCCACTCGGCACCAGGGCATCCTCAAAGCAATGGACAAACTGAAGTGACGAACAGAACGCTGCTGAATGGTTTAAAAAAAAGACTGAACGATGCGAAAGCAAACTGGATCAATGAGCTACAATCAGTGTTATGGGCTTACCGAACTACTCCCCGAGCAGCAACAGGGGAATCTCCATATATGCTGGCATTTGGAAGTGAGGCTGTTATACCCGCCGAATTGGGTCTCCCAACACACAGAATACTGAATTTTAATTCCCCTGTCAGCGATTTAATGAGAAGGTTAGACTTGGACATGCTCGAGGAGGTTAGAGAAGAAGAAGACATTAGAAATGCTGCTTACCAGTAGCGAACAACTTTGTTTTACAACAAGAGAGTGAAGAAGTGTGACTTGAAAGAAGGAGACTATGTGCTAAAGAAGGTGATTCAAAAGCACAACAAACTGGAAGCAAACTGGCATGGACCCTACCGAGTTAAAGAAGTTGTTCGACCAGGGACATACAGAATAGAAACTTTAGAAGGGGAGGAGTTTAAGAATGCATGGAATGCAGAGCACCTACGCAAATATTATCAGTAATGTAAACTCTCAAGTAATGCAGTTTCATCAGTATGAATAAAGTGACAATGTTTTGATCAGTTCTTTCCCTTTATTGGAATTTTTTTGCTGAATACTAGTGCTACACACTACTCAGCAGATCTCGGACTACTCAAAACTATTCCTAAAAATGCCAACTTGGTTGGTTAGGAAGTAAATATATTCTCGAAAACACCAACTAAGGTTGGTCGGGAAGTAAAACTATTCCTAAAAATGCCAAATTGGTTGGTTAGGAAGTAGATATATTCTCGAAAACGCCAACTAAGGTTGGTCGGGAAGTAAAACTATTCCTAAAAATGCCAACTTGGTTGGTTAAGAAGTAAATATATTCTCAAAAATGCCAACTAAGGTTGGTCGGGAAGTAAAACTATTCCTAAAAATGCCAACTTGGTTGGTTAGGAAGTAAATATATTCTCGAAAACGCCAACTAAGGTTGGTCGGGAAGTAAAACTATTCCTAAAAATGCCAACTTATGTTGGTTAGGAAGTAAATGTATTCCTAAAAATGCCAACTTATGTTGGTTAGGAAGTAAATGTATTCCTCGGGAAGTAAAAGTATTCCTAAAAATGCCAACTTATGTTGGTTAGGAAGTAAAAGTATTCCTAAAAATGTCAACTTAGGTTGGTCAGGAAGTAAATATATTCTCGAAAACGTCAACTAAAGTTGGTCGGGAGGTAAAACTATTCCATTAAGTGCCAAAGTTGCTCGTTAAGAAAAAATCCACTAACTATGGCTGGTCGGGAATAAAAATCCACTAACTGTAGTTGGTCGAAAAGGAAAATTTACCGACCTTGGTTGGTCGGAAACATTTTATGAGTACGAAGAAGTGATCGAGTAAAAATTTTTGATACTCGTGACTTTTTAAATTACTACCAAGTTGGTCGAGAAACAAAATATCATCAATTTTGGTTAGTCATCAAATGATTACCACAAATTCAAGATAGTCGACAATAAGTTTTAACAAACTCCAGTTGATCGATAAATAACACAATGTTGTTATCTTTTTAACAGATATACATGCACAAATCTAAAGTATTTTATAATTACAAGACAATGGCAGCCAAGATTTGTAAATAAAATTATTTCATTAAATGTAGAACAAAATACATCATGAATGAAATACAAATTTATTACATCAATATTCCTATTCTATTGGTTTCTTCCCCTATGCTTTTGAAACAGGTTCCTCGCCAGCAAGTGGATCATTTAAAGCAAGAGGAGAATTTATAAAGTTAAGATCTTTTAGCATCCTGATATTCATCACGGATGGTCGATCTAGTAGATGCTCGGGACGAGATATCTCAACATTGGAATGGAGATTGTAATCGCCGAGGTATTTGGAAATCAAACACCAAGGGATGGCCCGAGCAGGGATCCAACTCATATCAAGTTTGAATGGTGGCACTGGTAGGTCGAGCAGCCCAGAATTATGGTAATCCCACAGGTAATGACCCTGTTCGAGTTGCAGCACACCTAAGGCATTCATCCATCCCTGTTTATAGCCCTCATTATTTGTATTTTGGATACGATCGTCCAAGTGGTAGAGAGCCTCGTTGTAGCCATCCATCCAGAACTCCCTGGGCTGCTTATGGAATTGATATGTCAATCTTTCCAGCTGCTCATGGATATTTTTGATAAAAAGTTCTTTATTCTCCAAGACAGACTTCTGCGCAGAAAGCTGCACTTCCATGTACCTGATTTTCTTAGATATCTCAGCCAATGCCTGGTTCTTCGCCATCAGTTGGAATGCCTGGTTCTCTAGAGCAGATTGAGTCCTCTGTTCCTCGATAGGAATTTGAGCAGCTCTTGCTCATCCCCGAGGAGCTCTTGCTCGTCCTCGAGCAGAAGTAGAAGGGCCAGCTCTCTTCAAGGTCTCCAATTCGTCCCTCAGGTTGGCGTTTTCAACCTCCAGGAAAGAGAATCCCTCGTCAGTCACTGGGATCAAAGCATTTGAGGTGGAAGCTGCAGACTGCAATTGAGACACCTCTCTTTGCAGGTTATTATTTTCTTGCTATAATAATTCAGCTATCTGTCTATGCTCTTCGACCTCATCCTTCAACATTCTCTCCCGTACATAGTAAGCAGCAAATCGTTTATCGTATCCCTTATCGGCACAGATTTGCTGATACTTCTTCTCGTACCCCTCGTGCAAAAGGGCAGTGGATTCTTTATATTGTTGCTGAAGTTCTTCAAGAGTGCCTTGGAGATATTCAATCATATCATAGTATGCTACGTTGTTAGCCACTGCACGATCGAGTAGGAACTTCAAATATTAATAAGCTTCAATTGCTTGCTCTGAAGCACCATGACCGAGGATGTAAGTGATTTGAGCTGCACTCATGTATGAATGACCGGCTTTAAAATATTCATTGTATTGCCTAAACAGCTTTGTATCATGAGCAGACAATAATTCCATCTTGGCCAGAAACTAGTAGAGGAAGAAAAAGCAATAATCAATAAGAGTTCAAACAGAGCATGAATAAGGGAAACAACAGTATGCATAAACAAAAGTTCAAATTTTATTACATCACAGAGGAGGAGTACAAAGTTCAGAGTTACATGTTCAAGGTTACATTTGACAAAGAAAAATAAAATAGAGAGACCCGAACAACTCTACACCTTTTCCTTGTCTCCCAAAACTTTCTCGGGAGGCTGGGACGAGGAGGTAGGTTGTTCGGAGGGAATATAGAGTTGCTCAGGGAGTGCTGGCAGTTGCTTGAATGAAGTAACGAGTTGCTGAAGTTCCTCGTTAGTAGGCTGGATGGCTGGGGGATGAGAAACTTGATCTCCCATCACCATGGAACACTCCTCAAAGGCAGCTTCGTCCTCTTCTTCGTCTTTAGGAGTTGAAGGGGGGCCAGGGATGTGTCGCTGAAAGAGTTCAGAATTTTCATCAACCTTCATCTCCTGCAGAGCAGCGACCCACCCATCTCTAAAGTATTTTAGGCTGTCATATTCTACTTGCGACATCATGGAAGCCAAGACTTTGTTCCACCCTTTATCCCAGCCGGCGCTGAAGGATTTCTTAACAGCTAATTTCCTTTTAGCCTTCTCCGATGAAAGCTTCTCGGAAAGAAGGTCATCAGCAGCTTTTAATTTATTCTCAATTTCCTCCTTCTGACGACCTACTTCCAAATTTGACCCAACTCCTCTTCAGCAGCCTTGAGTTTATCTTCAAACTCCTCAGCATTTTTGAGCTTCCCTTCGAGCTCTTTATTCTTCTTCTCCAAATCATTCATTCTTTTCTCCAACCCCTTGGAGACCTCAATAACTTGAGCCTTCTCCTGCTCAGTCGAAGTAAGTTTTTTCTCCCAGACTACCTTATCATCATCATATTTCTGACGAGAATCTTTCAGAGACTGCGCCAGGCCTACCAAAGCTTCATCTACACCGGACGAGGAGCTTGAAGCTTTAATAGCTTTATCTTTCTTCAAAATTGTATTAAAACAGCTCACCAACTGTGAAAAGAAAAACAAAGCAAATCAGTGCACAAATACAAAAAGGAAATAATGAAAATTTAAGACTATAGGACTTACAGAAGCAATGTGACGAGCTGCTAGTGTAGTAAAAGTGTCCCGAGAAAGGTTTTCCTCAATACCTTGGACCTCGAGAATGATCCAAGTCTTCACCGAGCTCATAGCAGAACTCGGGGGAACAAAAGTGGGAACTCCACTAGTCGGGGGCTGAGAGACGGTTTCAGCCAAATTGATAGAGGAGCTTTTCTTCAGCCTCCTTAGAGGAGCATTAACCTTCTCGACTAACGATGTAGTCTTAGTCGGAGAAATGATAATCACCTCGCCTGGAGCAGCAGCCTTGCTCGGGGCCACTGGGGGCTTCTCGACCACCTTCACAGGAGCAGTCGAGGGAAGTGCATCAATTTTCTTTGTCCCTTCTCCTGGGACATCAAGCTTACTTCTTTTTTCCTCTCCAGCACCAGAGGAAGGTTTTTCAAAAAGGGTTAGAGGCCTTCTTTTCTTCATCCTTTCACTCAAAGGTATATGTGATTCAGGTGAAGAACTTGTAGAGGCTGGTATGGGTTCTGCGTCGCTTATCACCGGACGAGCAGTAAAAAAGGATGTGTAACTCTTGTACTAAAGCAGATATGAAGCTAACCTAATATGCTCGTCAGCAACAGTCTGATGCAAACTCCAGATAAGTCTCAAGTGCCTTATATTAACGTATGCCTCTTTCGGACACTTTCTTTTGTTGTCAACTGCAAATAAATCAAAATTAAAATATCAGTGGCACATTTTATCAAACACAAAGGAAGCATAATTTTGAAAATAAAATAAAATAAAAACAACCTATCCCATTGCCATAGGGAGGACATCTGGGACCCTGGTAAACATCATCTCCAGTCAATGGAGGGTGTTGCCAATTTTTCATAACAACCCCGTGCTCAAAGTAGTCCCTATTGGCATCTGGGAGATTGACCACTAAAGCTCTATTTAAAAACCTAGTTTTTAAATAAAAAGTATTATTGCCTACAACCCATCTATAACAAAACATGATTTTAGGAATTCCTATACGGGTTCCATGAATTTGATTTAATCTATAAACACCATTAACTATTCTCCATGTGTTGGGGGCTATTCGTGCAGGAACCACGTCAAAGTATTGACAGAATTCCAGACATAGAGGGTTTGGGGGAAAAGAAAAGCCACACTCAGCAACAAAGAGACTGGGGAACCAATGTCCCTCAGCCAAACGAAAATAGTCTGAAGGCTCAGAAAGCTCTTCCAAAATAACCCATGTGAGAATGGATAAATCAGAGCGAAACTTATCAATTGATTCTACAGGATAAACCATGATGAAAGAAGGAAATCAAAGAGAAGGAAGAAAATCTTACAGGAAAGGGATGAGTCTGTTGACAACAAACGATGGAAGAGATGAACGCACAAGAGAGAGAGACGATAGAAAACTCAAAGAGATAAATTTGAAAAAGTAAAAGACGATGGGATTTTCTGCAACGTTTAAATACTTTGCCATGGGAAAGGGTAAAAGTAATGATTACAAAAAGAGACGGTTACGTTACCAGCGGCTAAACAGACAAAAGAGGCGCGGGAATCGAAGTGATTAGAAAAATTCAAAAAAGACCGATTCTACGAATTTGGAAGGAGAAATAAATTCAAAAGAAAATACTCCTAAATTTCAGGATGACCATTTAAAAACCGCCATATATCGAGAAAGAATGTTCCACACTCCTCAAATTTCGAACTATGAAACATTGGGGGCTTCTGTTGATACCAAATTTAGTCTGCTGACATGGCTCAATTGGGTGAAGACACGTGGCAATCTACATGTCAACGATAAATACTTACGAACAACATCTCGACTCCGAGGAACCATACTACAACGAGGAACTCTGCTTCCCCGATCAACTCAGACGCTCCGACCTACAAGAACTCTCCGAGGAACTTTGGAGTACCGAGGAACTTTGAGCATCGAGGAGCACCAAGGAACTTAGGCGGTCCGATCAGCTTAGGCGGTCTGAGCTGCACCTCGAACAAAGCATTAATAGCAGGATAACCCAACAGTTTGACTGCGCATTAAATGCTTATTATCATACAGATGTATACGCTTAAGGGGCATTTAATATATTACCCTTTCACATTACAGCCTTAGGGCTATAAATACATTGTATTATCCTCATTGTAAGGGGACCGGAATTTCTTGAGTAAACTTGTAATCGAGAATTTCTAGACAGTCAGCAATAACAGAAACAGTGGACGTAGGCCATTCTTATAAGGTTGAACCACTTTAAAAGTTCTTTGTCTCATTTTATTTATCTGTGATTAAATAATTAGATATCATCTAATTTTTTACATTAACAACGAGAATGTGGATAAATCTGGGTTTGTTGAGATTCTTGAACAAAGAAAGAATAATTTAAGGTTTTGGGATTAAAGTGTAGGATTAATCTGGTTTAATTGATTCCCCTTGATGATTTAGTGATTTTATTACATTAGAAATCGTTTATATATGTTATTGTAGGGTATTGTATACTTGGTTGGAGGTTTGGGATTGTATTATGAAGGTTTAGAGGGTTAAAATGGCGAAAATCGTAACAGTTACACAAAGGTGACAACTTATAGCATTTCGAATCGATTCAGCTCAGAGAGTGAATCGATTTGGCCTCTTCATCGAATTGATTCGGCTTCCCATATTTGACCAATATTTTTTATTTTAAGACCTAAATCCACAAATAAATTACGAGGAGACTTTTGGGGCATTAATGAGGGAGATAATAATTTCAGTAAACATACGGTAGGGTTGAGTTTCCCTAATTGAGCATACGGTAGGAATTAATGGGCATACTTTGATATTTGATGAATTCACGAGAATTAGAATGGGTCATGGATAGTATGAGTGAACTTAAGACCCGACCCGCAGTAGAGAGATGTTATCAGTACCGAAATAAATTAAGGGGTAATTAGGACCCTTTGAGTAGTGGGAAATACTCGGGAATATATGACGAGAAGGATAATGTTAAATTGATAATACGTAGGATATTCAAGAGTCACATACTGTGTATGGGATATATTATGGAATACATGTATACCTATACTGATGATATATATATGAGTAAAGTACCCCAATAGTCCCTTACCTTTCTATTGGTTTCAATTTAGTCCCTTACCTTTTTATTGTTTCAATTTAGTCCCTCACCTTTCAAATTGGTTCAATTTCGTCTCTGTCCTTTTTTTTATTTCAATTTCATCCTCAACCTTTCATTTTGTCTCAATTTAGTCCATATGTTAACTATTTTGGATTCAATTGACTATTTTACCCCTCTTTATTGAAAAATAATATAATGAATGTTATAAAATTTGAAAAATAAGCTATTTTATTATTATTTGGGGATAAAAATTAGTTTTTTATCTGAGAATAATAAAAAAAATAGTTTTTATTTTTATTCTATCCCAATTGTTTTTAATTTTTCAAAAAAAAAACTTGAATTATAATTTTAATAGTTAACATAGTTTTTTTTATTATAAAAACAATTTTTTGAACTTTAATTAAAATGTAAAATTTGATGTTTTAGATTCACAATTGATTAATGTCACTGGCGCGGATCCACATTACATGAAATTTTTTATTTATCAATTATATTACATAGATAGGGGGAAATTGATGTCTTAGATTCACGATTGGTTAGTTCACTGGATCGGACTCACATTCATTAAAATAAGGGGCTTGAGAATAAGTCACTGTAGTCAAGCCCCTTATTTTAATGAACGTGGGCTCGATCAAACGAACTAACCAATCGCGAATCTAAGACATCAATTTTCCCCCTATGTATGTAATATAATTGATAAATAAAAAATTTCATGCGATGTGGGTCCATGCCAGCGGCGCTAATCAATTTTGAATCTAAAACATCAAATTTTACATTTTTAATTAAAATTTAAAAAGAGTTTTTATAAAAAAAAAACGATGTTGACTATTAAAATTATAATTCAAGTTTTGTTTTTGAAAAACTAAAAACAAATGGGATAAAATAAAAATAAAAACTATTTTTTATTATTCTCGGATAAAAAACTCATTTTTACCCCCAGATAATAATAAAATAGCTTATTTTTCAAATTTTATAACATTCATTATATTATTTTTCAATAAAGAGTGGTAAAATAGTCAATTGTATCCAAAATAATTAACAGATGGACTAAATTGAGACAAAAATGAAAGGTTGAGGATGAAATTGAAACCAAACAAAGGAAAGGGACGAAATTGAACCAATTTGAAAGGTGAGGGACTAAATTGAGACAATAAAAAGATAAGGGACTAAATTGAAACCAATAGAAAGGTAAGGGACTATTAGGGTACTTTACTCTCTCTATCTCTCTCCATATATATATATAGGTTGTGTGAATACCTTTAGTGTGAATTCTTATGTATGTGAACATACTTATGCTACCTATTATCACGAGAGGTTCCACGTCATGGACAATCTTATCCTCATGGGACATTTGTGGGAGAATTTAGACTTTTACCTTAGAACATAGAACTTAGGGTTGAGAACTACTTGTGTATATGATAGTGTGACCGGTAATTTGGGTGCATTGGGTGTGTGCATTGCCCAAAGTCTTAGACTTATGTTCACCTCCAAATTGTGTGATTTGTAAATTTATGGTTCAAAAGTGATTCCAAATCGGAAGTCCTTTACTTAGTACGTGATGTACCAAGACTCGATATCAAAGTATGCATGCATCATGGGTCTCCACCTAGGGATTTTGTATTCCTATATGATACAAGAGTGGTGTATTCATATATACGTGTGATTTATTCTACTGTGTGTGCATTAATAGATAAAATAGATAGTGATATCTAAAGTAAACTAAGTACATGGAAACTTAATACTTACTTGGTGATTTTTACCGGCTAAAGGGGTTTGGAATTTTGGTAACGTATTGTATGGGCAATATGGGTGGGAATAACGAATTATTAGGCAGCGAAAGACTTAGTTCTAACTAGTTAGGTGGGGTAGCGTAACTAGGTTGGTTTAGGAGAATACGTCATGCGTGCACAATAGTTGAGTGGTGAGGATCTCAAGCGAGGGCACATGAAGTTAACATGTATACAATATTTTCTCTTACTGCATTTGAAATACTTGCAAATATTTTTCAAATGTTCTTGGGCTCTAACCCATTTCAAATCTATTTTTCAAAAAACTTTTAGGTGCGCAGCCATAGGGATGCCAAGCTTAGGAGCCCATTCTTATTTGACATGTTGCACCTGATGTAGACGTTCCAGAACCTCGATAGTAGATGCTTTCACCTTTATAAGTTCATTTTCATCATTTAGTTATCTCAGTCTGGCATGTCGCCCATCTTTAGTTAGTGGTGATTTCAGAGCTACTGCATTTCCCTTTTATTTCCAGTTGTTGGATTTCGTTTTATTATGTAATATTACATGTGAACTTTAGTCTAGAGTGTTTACTCCAGTCACATTTATTTATTCAGTTGTTTTATCATTTATTACATTGTATACTAGAATGGTGAATGTGGTTTCGTAGTTTAAATTATTGCATGTTAATAAAAAAATTAAAATTTTAACACTGTGCCATTAGTGTATTAGTAATATAATTATGTTTCGATAGTGATGCTAAGAAAGGAACCATTAATAATTCATTTTTAATTTAATAATGGACTAATCACCCCGGATTAGAATAGGCGGGGTGTCACATGTAGGAAGCATGATATATAGGATCCTTTCTGTGTGTGTGTGTGTGTGTATTCATACGAATCACAACAAAATTCTCTATGGTATGAATTCTTTAAATCCTAGGTTTAATCTTTAAACCTAGTCTTTATTTTATTTTTAATGCATGATTAATCAAATATCCATTGGGATGAAATTTTTTCGCGTTTTAAATATCAATCCCAAATTGTTTTTCCTAACACCTCCATACCCAAAGGTATAAATGTATGTTTAAAACATGGCATATATAATGGTTCACCTCCAAACCAGTCTGAAGGACAAAACCACTCTATTTATAATTACCTAACAATCATTATAAATTATGCTTTTGTCGGTGCATTCGGGCCCACTCCCATTCTGAACCTCCACTGAACTTACCCTCTACCCTACAGATAGCTTCTTCCCCTCTTCAATCCAAGTCCTACACTTGCACACACACCTACATACATTGATGGCCACCTGTCGCCCAAGTCAAGATTTCTCACACACTCGCATGCATACTAATGTCCACCCGTTATACAGATACATAGTCATACACAAGCACTCTTGTGTACCCAGGTCGATCCAAGTGATGTTCATACACCTCTCACCAATAACATTTTTATACCTAAGCACCAATCTATATTTTCACTAATTCTCAAACTAAGGTCCCTAATCATGTTCTAAACTAAACTAAAAAGTAATCAAACAATGTTAAGAGCGGTTATAGGCATATAATTATGGAAGCATAAAGAACAAATGGGGTGTTAACACCTTCCCCACTCGCAACTCGGTTCCCGAGCCTATAGAACAAGAATCATTGGATCAATCGTATACTTAAACCTGGCTTGGGATTAACCCAAAAGGACTAACATGAACCTTTTGTTTGTGTTTATATAAAATAAGAAGGTGACTTTGAACAATCGATAACCCTTTTTACAATAAATATACGCTTAGGCATAGGCCTACAACTAGGCATGTACACTAAAAACTGGATATGGTGTCAAACAACTTCCACCGAAAAATCATCGACCCACGTCAAACTGATAACCCGACCTCGGGGGGGGGGGGGCGATAGACTAGGAGACAAGCACCCCCACATCCACCATGAGAAAATCTCCCCCTCCCCCCCGAATGCAACACCACAGAGTTTTATCAAATAGCCTTAAGTATAGAGGTCGTGCAATAGATGGGAATGGGTAGTGAGTATCTCTTGTTGATGCTTTGAGGTTATAGTGTTGGGATAATGAAACGACTCAAAAAGTGCATCTAGTGCATGTGAATTACAGCTCAGGTGTAAGCCGATCGCGTAAGTAATATTCCGAGCAAATTGGGTATCGGACACAGGGAATAGGACGTAGAATGTGACGATGAATAAGAATGAGGATTAACATTACGTTTGACTCAAAGGAAGAAAGGAAAATGTGATTATTTTTGGGACTTTACTATCAACTAATTCAAATTAATTAAGATTATAATCTAACTAAGCATACAAGACTAAAGAAACAAAATTGTAAATTGTGTGAGAAATATAAGATTGGGATATACTCTTCCACCCCTTAGTATATTCTCCGGATATAAACATATCAAGAATTGAATGTTTAATTGAAAATAAACCTTTGATTTCTTTCAAGAATCATTTATATAGGGGAATTAACCCACATGATACATGATCAAGATTAAAATCCAGGTAAGTGATAAGATTATCAATACTCGCGGCGCATTCTTAAACACTCCGATTACCTAGGGCAAACGGAGTTAAAAGTCCTACGAAGGTTATATCAATAAAATATTACGTTTCCAATTATTGATTTACTCTGGGATTATATTATATATCCATGCGTAACACCTCAGGTTGGGTTCCTGTATCCTAACCCTAAAAGAACTTAGTCGGACATGATGATGTGAGTCATAAATGAAATTCTAACATTGCGTGGATTCATATTTGTGATAGAAGTGTAACTAAGCATGCAACAAGTTCTTAGAATTCGAGAAAATATATTGAACATGCAAGAAATAATAGAATTCAAGAACAAGAAATAGAGAGCAAACTTTATTGATGAAATCTTAAAATTCAAACCAACAAATTGTAAACTTGATGAAGATTTTTTTCCTAGGGTTCTTGCCTCCTTTCTTGCTCTCTAAACTAGGTTAAAACTTCTCTATCTAACTCTAAGAATAAAGAATGAATAATAAATCACATTTTTACAAGTGTTTGAAACAAAATAAGTGGAATCAATTTGGAATTTTTGAATTACAGCAAATCGAACCGGCTCCACTTTAAAATTGAACCGGTTCTATTTTTTGCAAAATACCTGAAAAAGGGAACCAGTTCTACTCAGAATCAAACCGGTTTAGGTTTATACTTTAATTCTTCTCATCTTCTCAATCTCATATCTCTTCAATCGTGGCTCAGAATTGGCTACCGTTTCTTCCTCTATATTTGTGAGTTCGATGTCTTCGACTTCTCTTTAGGCCCCTCATCCGGATTTCAGCTGTACAATTATGAATTTTCCCTCTACTTTGCTTGTTTGCTTTTTCATTGTTATTTTGGTTTCTCTCTTTCTTTCACGTAGATAAAATACCTGTAAAATATAAGCAAAATACACGAAACGCACTTTAATTATGAGAAGATATCAGTAGAAATAATATGAGATAAAATCCTCGAATTAACATCGCAAAGCATAACAAAAGTAACTAAATTACGGGGATAAATATAAAGAATTTATGCCTAATCAAACCCCCCCTAACTTTGAACTTTGATCGTCCCGAGTATGTAAAAGAATAAGAGCATGGTCCAAACACTTTAAAAATGTTTTATTGGGATATAATGTCTTTTGCGAACGAGCGATTGCATTTAGCATATGTAATAGGTCGTTAAACCCCTAGGTTACCCTAATAAGATGAGTGGTGTCTCGTGAGGATTTGTAGTGAATATACTTACAAAATTCGTTTTTTGACTCAAGAAAAAATCAAAATACTTAAAATTGTATAATTTAAACTTCCCAAAAATAGTCGCCGTAAATTTATATTCAAGAGTCTCAATTCGTAATGTGTGTGAGAAGCCGAGAATTACACCGCTAACTTCCACCGATTGATCATTTTGTAACTTTTTGAAAATTCGTTTTGATTCAATTCTCACAAGATACTCCCACAAATGAATCTCTGGAAATATGGCTAGTTCTCTCGGTGTGCATGATTTTTAAGAGTAAATATAATGGAACATGAATTCATGCACACAAATAGAAAGATGAAATTATTTAGGTGAAAATATCTCATCATTGGGTTACAGTTATTGGAAACCGCAAATATCACCTCTTATTCGCAGCGATTAATCTCTCTTCTTATATTTTTGTGTCTTAAGCTCTCCACGCGATAATTAGTATCGTTATTCAGACTCGATTAGAACTTTTTCGAGTTATAAGGTGCATCGGGAAAATGAGAAAGGTTAGTAATTTCGAAATTCAAAAATTTTGCTTACGATGTCCCTTGGCGGCTTTTCGGGCTTTTTCTGTTTTTCTTTTCTTTTTCTTTTTCTTTTTCTTTTTGTTTTATTTTTATTTATGTTGAACATTTTTTTTTTGCCCCTTTCATTGCACCATTTGGAATTTTGATGAATTTTTCGATTGTCAGAACTCCGGACTAAATGGGTTTATCGGTTTAATCGAACGAATTGGGAATTTTATTTGGGCTCAAATTGGTTTGCAAAAGGGATACTTTTTCACAATTTTTCTATGGCTCATATTTTTGGGTAACAAATGATGGCCTAACGTCATTTATCCGAATGACTAATTATTTTACCATATGCATCTCGAGAATTTATTTAATTTAGATATATTTTAGCGCATTTTTCATGACAAAATTCAACTCGTTTCCCGTAATCGATCAAAACAAAGGTTTAGAGATCTTCAACGACTTGTATAAATGCTAATTCGAACGTTTGGTTAACTATTAACTCGGATTGATTAAAATATTCATAAAAATCGATAGGCTCGAAATCTCACCGGGTCAATTAATCTCCACATTTATTCGTTAAGTCATCAATTTTCGCTCAATTTCAGCTTTGTGCATTTGATTTTTACAATTTGAGACTTTAAACTAAAATTTAGTGATATTTTTGAAGTTTTTAAATTCCAATTTTTATTTATCTTGAAAATTATATTTTTGGTCTTTTTTGAAAATTTTCATTTTGTTTTGGATTTTTTTTTAATTTACTATTTGATTTTTGAAATTTTTGGTGTTTTGCAATTTGTGAACTTTATAAACACGCATACCCCCCCCCCCCCACAACTTAGACATTGCAATGTCCTCATGTAAGGACGAAAATCTAAAAGAAAAGAAAGGTGCGTAAAAAGAGATCAAATAGACAAAATGCAGAATTTTTATATTACTATAATTAACATCATTAAAATGCAAAATAAAAAAGGATATGCATACATAACTCTTAAAAAGGTAAACAATAAAAATAGAAGAAATGTGAAGATAAACTCCGAAACACTAATGAGATGGCCCAGGAGCATTTGGGTCATAAAAGTATGGAGGTAATTGGGAATTGGGACCCATTTGAAGTCGGTACATTTTCGCTTGAAGGCAGACCATCATATTCGTGTCGCGACGGTGGGTTTGGCAATCCGCTCGATACTCATCGATAAACCCACCAAACCTCTCCTCAAGCGCGTCAATGTGTCGAGAAATCTCCTCTGATTTCGGCTCGTAGTCGGGATCCTCTTCAACATATTTTTCTTCTCCCCCTCCCCCATTAAGATATCTTCCTCCACTTGAGCAGCTTTTGCTTGTTGATGTACGAATCTCATTTGGGGAGCGCTCCTAATGAGAGAGGAGGCACCAATTGGCTTAGGGAGGCGGGGTTGCGTCGGTGGTGGATCAATGTCCGCATCCTTAAGGATGGACGTGATGAAGTTGGCATAAGGGAGGCCTGTCGGTCTAGTCGTATGCAACATTGACGATTTACCCATAAAAATGCAGGCGAGGTGGATGGTGGTGTCCACGTCAAGTCAGTAGAAGAGGAAATTGTCTTGGCAGACGCGGAGGGCTAAGTTTGTGAAAATTGGCAAAATGGACCCGCATATGATGAGAAAGGCTAAA
The DNA here is from genome assembly GCA_949130495.1 of Sambucus nigra. Lineage (NCBI taxonomy): Eukaryota > Viridiplantae > Streptophyta > Magnoliopsida > Dipsacales > Adoxaceae > Sambucus > Sambucus nigra. The sequence continues at coordinate 317,069,511 of OX422216.1, read as the reverse complement.
CAAGCCTGCTCGTCGAGGTTCCCCAAGGGGAATGAATCGCGCGACCAATCATGGTTTAGAGCAATCCGTGCAATGCATTCAGACCAAAAAGAAGGTACACCACCCCCGAGGGCAGAATAAATCGGTGACCGCTTGGGGTATCTCCCCCCAATTGATTTGTTGCTCAACGTGTAGAGTGCAGCAAGTGGAGAAACATGATTCACACCAATCTATATCTTTCTCCGAGCGGTAGGTCTGGTCAAGCCCTTCGAGGACTTCCGTCCCCGTGTACTTCTCAATGACATCTTCTTCAGCCATGGAAAATATGTTTATGAAGTGCAGGGAGAAAGAGAATTTTTGGAAGAATGGACGTGGTGAAGGGAGAGGTGAATGGATGTGTGTATTTATAATAGAGGATAGGAGGATTTGGGTGGCAAAGTGGAAAGGAATTAATGGGAAAAGGGGGAGGGAATGTAGTTGGAGGGAAGTTTTCGGATTAGAGAATGGAGGATGAATGAGGGGAAGTGGAAAGGGAGGGAAAAAATGGGGGAAGAATTTAAAATCCCTGAAAAGCGAACCGGTTTGGCCCTGTAAGAGAAATCGGGGGAAACGGTTCGGGCACCCTTAAAATCCCTGGAAAGGCGAACCACTTATACCCTGGTATATGCCCAGGGCGAATCGGTCCGGATATCTGGTGCTGCCTGAATTTATTTCATTTTTTTCTGACTTTGAACGAAGGCAACGTACCCAATAAAATTCTCCACATCTCCGCAATACTTCTACCTATGTTTCTACCTCGGGACCCTCAAAATCTCACCATAATTAAATGAAACTCTCCCATGTGGTGCAACGTTGTGCCTAATCCTTTCAAAATTGTGCTCATAGACCTATACTACCCTAACCTAAGTGACTCAATGTGATACAACACAAATCACCCCATATGTGTCGGGGGTGAGATTACCTCTCAACCTACTCAATTAATCTCGTAAATGGGGTCCGACAACTAAATTGTGTCAGCTTACTCAACACACGCCTCTACATATGGCTTTAGGAATTATCCATTCACTTTAAACGTGTCTCCCCCTTAGGATTTTCTAATTCAACGGCTCCATGGGGGTACACCTCTCTCACAACAAATGGGCCAGTCCATCGCGAATGTAACTTATCAGGAAACAAGTGTAAATGTGAGTTGTATAGAAGTACTTTTTGACCCGAATGAAACTCCTTTCGACGGATATTTTTCTTATGTGAGAGTTTCATCTTTTCATTGGATATTTTATCACTCTCATACGCATCGTGGCATATTTCTTCTAACTCATTCAATTGAAGCTTAAGTGCTTCACCGGCTTGATTTAAGTTTCAACCTCTTGATCGCCCACTATGCCTTATGCTCTAGCTCCACAAAGAGATGGCAAGGCTTTCCATATACAAAAATAAATGTGGACATCCCGATGGGGTCCTTGTACGCAGTTCGATAAGCCCATATCGCATTGTTTAAACAGAGAGACCAATCCTTCCGGTTAGGATCGATGGTCTTCTCTAGAATTTGCTTAATCTTACGATTTGCTAATTCGACTTGCTGGTTCTTTTGGGGGTAATAAGTCGTCCCAACCTTATAGACAATTCCATACTTTCTCATGAGTTTTTCCAACGGCCTATTGCAAAAACGTATGGCGTTATCACTAATGATTTCCTTCGAATCTCCAAAGCGAGAAAGTGTGTGTTCTTAAAAGAACTTAATCACCACTTTATTATCATTTGTATGTGTATCTATTTCCTCATTTAGATATATAATCCACCGTAACATAATGTATAAGAAACCAAAGGATAGAGGAAAGAGATCCATAAAGTCAATGCCCTAACAATCAAATATCTCGATAACGAGAATAGGGGTCAATGGCATCAAGTCTCATCGAGTGATGGCTCCCATCCTTTAGCAATCATCACAAGATTTGTAATAAGCACTTACATACAAAAAAATTATGAGACAATAGAGACCACTTTGAAGAATCTTAGTGACCGTCTTATTCGTTGAAAAGTGGCATGCACAAGCTTTCGTATGATAAAATGGGATGACGCTAGGTGTCTCATCATCCGATAAATATCTTCGAATGATTTGATCCCCGCAATATTTGAATAAATAGGGATCGTCATAGAAGAACATTTGTGACCAAGTTATGAACTTATTTTTCTCTTGTGGTGTCCAATTAGGGGGACGACCACCATGATGAGGTAATTCATTATATCCGCAAACTAGGAGAGAGAGAAAGTGGAAAATAATTGATCATCGAGAAAGTATTCATTTGTGGTATGGGATCACTAGGTACGTAGGATGAAAGCCTCAGCAAATGGTCCTCTACGATGTTTTCTACTCCTTTCTTATCTTTCATGAAAATATTAAACTGTTGTAGGAATAGGATCCACCTTATGAGGCAAGGCTTATCATCCTTTTTAGAAAGGAGGTACTTTAGAGCCGCGTGGTCGGTGAAGCATGTAATGGGAGAACCTATGAGGTAAGAGTGAAATTTGTCTAGGGCGAAGACTACGACTAGAAGTTCTTTCTTCGTGATGGAGTAGTTGAGTTGTGGTTCGATTAACGTCCAGCTAGCATAATGAACGACATGAGTCTTATTATCTTTTCTTTGACCCAAAACAACCCCTATAGCACAATCATTCGCATCACATATAAGCTCAAATGGAAGGGACCAATCCGGAACTTACATAATGGTAGCAAAAACAAGCATGATTTTTAATTTTTCAAAAGCCCTTTGGCACGTTTCATTACACTCAAAGGGGGCGTCTTTCACAAGTAGGTTACTTAAGGGCCTAACGATGGCACTAAAGTCCTTAATAAACCTTCAATAAAAACCCGTGTGGCCCAAGAAAAAGTGCACGTCCTTTAGTGACTTAGGTGGGGAAAGATTAGCTATAATGTTTAATTTCGCCCTATCTACGTCAATCTCTTTGGACGAAACGATGTGGCCAAAACCTATTCCTTCGGTAACCATAAAATGACACTTCTACCAATTTAGTACCAAGTTATTTTCCACACAATGGGCTAACACTTTTTCGAGTTTAGCGAACAAAGGTCAAAAGAGGGGTTGGAGCCACTAAAGTCATCCATAAAAACCTTCAGGCCCCTTTCGACCATATCGCTAAAAAGACAAAGAATGCAAAATATCCCTTTCGACCACTTAGCGACTCTGTTGGGGAAGTATTCTCTTTTGAAAAGATGCCAGAGGATAATACTGCCAGGACCATTTATTTTGAAGCCATGCAACATGAAAAGGAGGCAGATCTCACCGTATTTCCTGAAGAAGTAAGAGTAACATGAGCGGAACCTAGCACAACTGCTACTGGTGTGACGAAAATGGACGGCGTGCAAGCAGGATTGGGTCTGTGCAAATAATGGGGTTCTTAGGTTTGTTCGCGGAGTTTATCAAAACTTCAGCGGCCCAGGCGATATTGGGAATCACTGGAGGATCAAACTCTTTCATAACACCATCGTCGGGAATACTAGCTCCCTCCATCACGGGTAGGGTTCCACCCGTCCTTCAGTAATGTTCCTCCCACTACTCCACCTCCAACTATCCCACATGTAATAACAGGGCCAGTGGCGCAAGTCCAGGGAATGGCTTCAATGGCACACGCAATGGCTAGTGGTTGTTCCAGCGCCACCTATCATGGTGTTAACACCATTAATTAGTTCTCCACCACCCAGCATGGAGGAAATGGAGAAGGATATCTTAAATTTCATAGTAGTGTCTAAGGCTGGAGTAGATAGTTCCTCAATTTATGATGACTTTCTCACTCCGTACTCGGAGGAATATAATAATGAACCCTACCCAGTAGTGTATATTTCACCCATCTTTGAAAAGTACACTAGAAAGGGTGAAAACCCTAAGGAACATGTGAAAATGTTCATTGAGAGCCTTGGGGCTAATTGTAATGATAAAAATCTAAGACTGGGGAAGTTTTCAAAATCCCTGACAGAAAAGGCCTATGGATGGTACTCCCACTTAGCCCCAGGTAGCGTGGCATCCTGGGAAGTACTGCATGTTTTGTTTGTACAAAAGTTTTTTCTGGATAAAGATGAGTTTACATTCACGCAACTGGCGTGTGAGAAGCAAAAGTAGGGAGAAGATATTATTGCTTACATTAGGAGGTTCCACGAGCGCTCTTTAGATGTGAAGGAGGAAAAACGAGAAGATAAGCTTTTACAAGTCTGTGCGGAGGGGCTGCTGCCATAATATATTTGTCAATTGATCAACGAAACACGAGAAGGTACATTCGCACCATTCCTAAAAGCAGCAAGGAATATTGCCCTAGTAGTAAAACCCCCACCACCCCCACCTGCCTTGCCAAGTTTATTGCTAAGACCATCAGCAACCTCGAGGATAAATTACGCAGACGATGGAGGAAGGGGGAAAGGTGGTAGTGGACAAGGAAGATGGGGTAGAGGCAACAAGAGGAGATTTGAAGGCAAAGAGGATCCCCCCAAGCTGTCATGCATGACGGAGCAAACTATAAACATGTATGATCTCATGGTTCGAGATAAGGTGTGCAGACCGGTCAACACCAGTACAGCGTAACTCTCTCGAGAAGACAGAGATAAGCCAAATTACTGTGTACTTCACAACAGAGTGAACCACCCGACCAAGGTATGTTTTTCACTGAGGCAGTTGATCGACCATCATGTGAAGAAAGGAGCTATTGAATTTCCCCAAGATAATGTGAATGACAATCCTCTACCTGTTCATGAGGCCCACATGGCTAGCGCTTTCGATTTAGAAGTCGAAAAACTATTAAGGGAGCAGTGGATCCTCGTGAAAAACTTTGAGGAATCTCTGGAGGAATGCACCTTCGAGTTGGCTCGGCTATAATTAGAGGATGAGACAGATAAAGAGGATGAAAAGGAAGGTGAAGACGACCCTATTAAGAGTTTGAGCAGACAGATGGGAGCCTATTCTAGAAGTAGTAAACGCAGTGATAGCCTATGATGAGGGAGCTTATAGAGACGTGGAGGAAGTTTACGAACTCGAAGAGGAACAAACGGACCCTTGGGTTGAATGTGAAGTAGTTTTACGCTCACATAAGTTCGGTTGGTTCTTCGATCAAGTTGGGTTCCTTGAACACTCACGACTAGAATTCATGCGAGCCATCCTGGATATTACTAAGAAGAACATGGCGCCACACCAAAAATGAAAAGGGCCCATAGCTGAGCTTGTGAGGAAGTATCTCTCTGAAGTTACATTTTCAGAAGCAGCAGATTGGTCAGGTATCCTCACAACAAGCCTTTTTATATTACAGCCTCCGTGAATGATTGTGTTTTCACTCATGTATTATTGGATGGAGGGGAATCCATTAATATAATGCCCATTATATCTTTTTATGCTACTGGCCTGTCTGAAACAAGGATAGTACTACACTCACTAGCAATGTCGGGATATGATAATTAGTCGTCTAAATATGTGGGGTACATTAACATGAACATCACAATGGGGAATATCACTTCCCACATTATGGACTGCGAGCCATCGTACCAACTGCTAGTAGGCAAGCTGTGGATGCACAACCATGGGTTGGTTCCCTCTACTTACCATCAATGTGCCAAGGCAAACATAATGGGAAAAGAGGTGGTGATTTGAGCATCCAAGAAACCTTTCACAAAAGAAGAAGTGCACATGGTAGATGTTGTCTTTTACACCGAGTTATTCGAGGAGGCCACGATGGTAATAAAGTATACTAGAGGAATAAGGATCCCAAGCACTCGAGAGAGAGTTCGTGCACCTACTCGACCAGTGGTGACCTACAAAGAAGAGCGTGATCAGGATGTGGTGAGGCCCCCCAGTTTGTCAAGGCAGTTGCGTGAATGAATAATGCCACGCATTGATCCGATTGAACACCAGGTCCAGAGCCAGAGCGCTATCAGTAGGAATTTTGTGAGAGAGTTAGAAGAAAATTATTGAAAAAGAACTCATAGGGAGGAAGGTTCCCGACAGTGCAAAAGAGTAGTTTTTGCCTAATGGCATAATTATCTACAAATTGTGAAGGTGTGAGCGAGCAGTTGAAGGTCTGAACGATGAGGCTGACTTGGTTTATGAATGTTTCTTGGTAGACAACCAAGGACAATGGTTAGTGATTGATAACTCGAGCTTCCAAGAGTTCGTAAAAGAAGTAAATGAGCAGTCTGAGTGCATGAAAGACAGACCAGGCTGCAAATTCAAGAGTTAGAGAAGATAGAATTGGCTAAGGAAGGTTGTGACCCTAGCCCTATATTTATCTCGAAGGACCTGGAAGGGGCATCTTGAGAGGGTTTGATAAAGTTGCTCCTTGAATTCAAAGACTTCTACGCGTGGAAGTACACCAAGAGGTTGATAAGTAGGTGAGCAGCCACAAGTTGAACATTTTACCATTGGCCATTATCGTGAAACAGGCCACTCGAATGTATAAGGCAGTGTTGGATTTTAAAATCAAAGAAGAAGTGAAAAGTCTGCTCACAGCTGGTTTCATTATCCCCATCCAGCACCTGATCTGGTTGTCTAGTATTATGACTATGGGAAAGAAAGACAAGAGTTAGACCCATATCTGCATAAATTTGGAGGACCTAAACCGTGTGTGCCTGAAAGATGAGTTCTCATTACCTTTTATAGACAACTTGATTGATGCAACTGTGAGCCAGGAGATGTACAACTTCATGGACGATTATGTGGGGTATAACCAGATTGAGATGGACCCATCTGATGCCAAGAAGATTGCTTTTCGAACGCCTTTGGGTAACTTCATGTACACATTAATGCTTTTTGGTTTGAAAAATGCAGGAGCCACCTATCAGAGGACCATGATGGCTATCTTCCACGACCTATTCCACAAGATTGTAGAATTTTACGTCGATGACCTGGTAATCAAGTCCAAAAATGAGACTTCTCACTTAGATGATTTGAGGAAGGTGTTCACCCGATGCAAAAAGTATAAGTTTAAAATTAACCCTCTTAAATGTATGTTCGGGGTGACAAGTGGGAAGTTCCTCGGGTTTATGGTGAACCGAAAAGGCGTCCAGATGGACTTAAATAAGCAACGGTCCATTCTTTATATGTCAAGGCTAAAGTCAGCGAGGGAGTTAAAGAGCTTCTTGGGGAAAGTCTCCTACTTGAGGAGGGTAATGCCAGGACTAGCCGAGGTGAATCATCCACTAATGGAGTTACTGAGAAAAGGCTCCAAGTTCGCATGGGAACAGATGCACCAGGACGCCAGGGCACTATTTAGCCCTTGTATTTATAGAGCAAAAACTTAGGCATTACTTACTGTCATTCACAGTCCACATTATAACTAGATGTGATCCTCTAAAGTTTTTGCTTGTTATAATAGTAATAATAGGAAGGGCAGCCCGATGGTTCTTAATCCACTCAGAGTATGATATTAAATGCATAGCTCCTTGAGCTATCAAAAGCCAAGCTTATGCAGATCTCTTAGCCATCTTCACCTCTAGGACGTTTGAGCCACCTGTGGAGAAGCTTTCGGGTGATGATCTTCAGGATAATTTTTTAGCGCCAGCCTGGATGAATGGAGCATGGAATTCGATGGCTCTTCGACGAAAAATAAAGGAGGATAAGGCATTATTTTTAGAAATAATGGGGAAGAAATTCGACTATCATTTAAGTTGGATTTTAAGTGTTCGAACAATAAAGCATATGATCTTGGCACCCTATCGAGTGATCATACAAAGGTTCCTCGAGCAATTCGAGGTGGTAAAGATCAAAAGACACCCTCGAACGAGGAACCGGCATGGTGACACTTATTCCACTATTTCCCAAAAGATCGCTTTTGATGGAGGGTCAATAATAGTTCGAGTCACCAAGAGGATAGCTCCCTCGACCATACTGGAGATACTGCCCACGGATGATAGAAATGATTAGTGGGGTGAAATAAGGAAGCAGTTGGAGACAGGTGAAGGCCCACTAAGTTGGTTGACCTCGCGCAGTATTTCATTGCTAGGGGCAACTTGTACTACAAAAATAAAGAAAGTTGGCTATCAAGTTGTGTGGACCCCAAGGAGGCCAATTGAAAATGGATTGAAGTATATAAAGATAGCTGTGACACCACTGAGGTTCCCTTGTACAAAAGGGTCCAATGAGCAGGTTACTTTTGGACTTCGATAAGGAAAAATGCCACGATTGTACAGAGAGGCTGCGGGAAATGTCAGTTGTTTTATTAGGCGATGGAGGGCAACTTTATCGATCAACATCAAGACTAGAGGCAATTATACATAGAAATTCTAGTGGATGGAGTAATGCTGACAGGCAAGGATGATGCTATGAGGCTAAAGAGGCGAGCACCTAGATACTATGTCCAAGAAGGGCAGTTGTGCTAATGAGGCTATCATGATAGGCCTTTGAGGTGTATCAGGGGGAAAGAAGCCGAAGAAGTACTAAAGTCGACCCATGAGCCAGGAATGACTAAGGCATGTCGTTTGAACCAGGTAAGAAATGACCAGAAACAGTAGCATGTCGCGCGATGCATCTATCTAACGACTCTAAAAACAACCCTACTAGCGACCTATACCTGACACTTTTAACATCTCGTTCCTTAGGTCGCTCGATCCAGTCTTCGAATGGCTTGGAGATGTCGTTTGAATGACTTCCAAAAGTCATTTGAACGACTTCAAAAACTTCATATTCCAGTTCTAAAATTGTTTAACTTTTGCCCAGTGAAAAAATTTCCTCAAAATAGCAACTGAAAATACGAAACAACAACAAAACAGACTCAAAACTGAAAATAAGAGTTACATGCTAGCAAAGTATCAATGTGCCTAAACATGGATATGTAATGAATGGGTGTGAACTACAACAAATGAATCATAAATTAGATACATCTAGACGATCAATAAGCTCTAATTGATATCTAAATGTCATCAAAATTAGTTTTAGCCATATCTGAAAATTAATAATTTGAGCTTAACAAAGTAAATAAACAACATGCACACAAATCCAGAATTTTGATGATTCTATAAACAATAGCGTCATGATATGACTTTTCAATATTAGGATTCGTGGTGCAAATCCGTTGTGCTTTTCCATCCAAACTCCCTCAAATATTCATATTTCTTTTTCTAGCTCTTTTGAGGTTCTAGTTTATCTCCTTAGAGAATTCCTATTGGCCCTTTTTGGCATATAATACTTTTTATTGCCTTAATTTTTTCTTGGGCACTTTTAAACGGTGGCTTTCACGATGAGTTTATCATTCTCTCACAACCATTTCCCGTGCACGCTCATTATTTTTTTAATATAAGCAATTTATATCCTCACGGGCAACGGTTTTTACATGCACACCTCCTCCTAAGTCTAATTGTGCATAAATGACAAAATTGAGAGGAGAACGTCTCACCAAACTTAAATATGCATGAGACGCCACACATTCATATAACTTCGTGTATGTGTGAGATGGCATATATACAAAGTCAAATCAAAATGCAAATCAACTTCGAAACAACCCCATTAGACAATGGTTAAGATTATTCTAAGCATCAACAATATGATACGATAATTACTATGATACGGTAATTACAAAGGAAGACAGACAGACTTACACAATGACTCGATCCCCATAAGCCTTGATGTTCTTCTTCTCTTTAAGCGCTCCTCCATAGTTCCCACGTAGAAATCCTTTCACGATACTTGTCCACAGCACAAGAGTCCACGTGTACCTCGGTATCCACCAATACAGCTTTAGCAAACGCCACCGATTAGGAACACAACCTTCACCGTTTCTTCATCGCAAAACTCCAATGAAAACAACTTATTCAATATGGATGAACAAACTCCAATGGTGCAAACAAGATCTCCACAACATATGTGTATGAAAGCTCGAATCTTTTAAACAATAAGGATGGTTTTAAGCTTTTATCTTTGAAATCCTTAGAAAACAAATGCAGAAAAAAGTAATTGCTCTATACTGTATTTTGTTTATGCAATTTCGAATTTTTGAGCAAAAATAGTTGGCGCTTCGTTAGAAAATTATCCCTATGTCGTTTGAACGACTTGGTCTTGTCGTTTGAATGACTTACCTATGTTGTTTGAACGACACTGAGATGTCGTTTGAACGACATCAATTGTCATTTAATCTTCCAAAACATAAGGAAAAGATCTACATGACTCTAAAACTTACTTATCTTAGAATAAACGAAGTTAAAACATTTTACAATCATTAATGAAAAATACCTGATAGATCAGAACATGATGAAGACGTGAAATATGCATCAATAAACACGACATGATATATCTTTGAAGCTTGGCTGCTACGTCTTCAATAACACGTCATAAACTTTGTGGGAATCGTGACAAGTAAAAATCTATCTATGAATCAAATAACTTTGTCCGAAAGTAAGTCAATTACATATAAATTGACGCACTTAGAAATTTGTCCTTACAGGTGTAAACTAGTGTTAGGTTTGAAAAACTTGATCATGAATGATCGTATACAAACAACGAGCTTTTGAAAGATTTTGGGAACTCAAAAGCAAGGAAAAGGTCTATAATAAAACTGCTGCTCCGCACTCAAATTTATGGGAGGTTTTTAAAAAATGAGATAAACACGAAAAATGAATTTTATATTAAAAAATGTGTCGGATTGTTTGAGGTTTCGTTGGATCTCATTTGAATGAAGTACCTATTCTCATTCGAACAATATCTAGTAAGATATCCAATAAGATACCAGAGAAGTCAAAAGCTGGGTCGTTCGAAGTTTCATTGGAACCTCATTCGAATGAAGTACCCGTTCTCATTAGAACAACATCTAACGAGATATCTAACGTCCAAACAACAAAGGCTAATTTTATCTCGTTTGAAGTTTCGTTGGATCCTGTATCTAACAAGGTGGTGTAAAATCATTTAAAACTCATTTTTTACAAGATGACACCCAGAACTAAATATCCAATTATCAAAATATATACGCATTCATATCTGAGAGATCTTTGGAAGTTAAAGATGAGACGTGGCACAAAACAGAGCTCGATGATATATTATATTTAGCTTGGCCACTATGTTTTCAATCAAACACGTCTTGGGCTTGAAAGGTAAACACATATAAAACCCAACCTAAAGGTTTTGTGTAAACCTGGAATTAAGCCAAAATACATACAACTCGACTCTATCGGAAATTTGTCCTTACAATTCCCCCTTTGGCTATTCCGGGATAAAACACAAAATAAAAACCTAGCCGTCAAGCTCTCTAAAAGACTTATTCCACAACCCCCAAATGGGAAAACTACAACTTGACGACTCCTAAACTTTAGTAGCTTTGAACGCTTATAAAATTTGGCGCATCATTGCAAACCTTCACACTTAAGACACCTTCAAATGCAAAGATAATATAGCAATATAAATCTATATATGAATAAATCTTCTCGCTTTGTCTAAAAATCTTTACCTAAGTTAGGACGTCTCCCCCAAGGCAAAAATCTTCCCTGAACTATAAAGATTGAGATACCATTGCTCACCTTTTTTATTTAGGAACATACAGTATAAAGGTACATAATAAAACTATTTCTCCCCAATACAACCAAATATCCCCCAAAGTAAAATATGGGTAAACATATATAGGAAAAACAAGTAGATCATGCAATGGTTTAAAGTGAAACAAACAACGATAACCAACTCAACAGCACAAGCACAAATAATCCAAACAATGATCAATTGATACCAATTTGATGCAAAATGATACCAACTTTAATATAAAATGAAGTATGAGATATTAGTGTAAAGAAGAGATACCTATATGATCATATAATGTACCAATTTGATTCAAAGAGAAAGCACGTGATAAACATAAATTAAATGCAACCGTAAAGACTCAAAACAAGCGATACCATATATATAAATATGCAAAATATACCAATGACACACGAGCGTGCACACACCCACACACACATATATATATATATATAAGCTTTACACGCTAGCATAATATCCGCGTATCTAAATAAACCTGTGGTAAACCAAGTGAGGGGCGTGAACTAAATACAAGTGAAATATAACCCAATCACTCAAAATATGTCCAAGGAGTTCCATCTAACCGCAAAACTTTATTAAACTAAGATTTAGCCTTAAGTGATAGATAAAGAGACCTCAAAGGACAAAAAAACACAATGCACACAAGCCTAGAATTTTTATGATTCTACAAATCAATAGCGTCACGAAAGGTTAAGCATAGATAGGATTCATTATGCAAATCCATTGATGTTCAACCACAACACCCTAAAAGTTAAACACATATCATATTTTTTCGGTCATTTTTTTTAAGGTACCATTTTTAATAATAAAAAAAATAAATGTGTTGTCCTTTAATATTTTTTTTTCATCTCTCATTTTTATGCTCTTACCAACTGTAGCTTTCCTGCAAAGGAGATTTACTCCTTTCACAGTCCTTTTCCGTGCACCCTCATATATTCAATAAAAATCAACATACTCGGGGGCAACGATTCTTACATGCACAAATTTCGCATAGTTAAAAGATATGTAGATGACAAGATTGATGGAAGGTGAAGCCCTTACACTTTTGACTCATTTGAGTCTAGACTGTATAAGAGCTCATCTAGTTTGAAAATTGTGACAAAATTGTGTCCATCCTAGAAACCAAAGAGCCTCAGAGATTGTTTTGCTTCTTCTCCTATTCATCTTGTAATGATTCTGAGACTATAGCCATCACTCACACACTTAGAACTTAATTTTTGCATATCTTATTGTACCTTTATGTGTATTAATGTGGTGAGTGTGTTTAAATCCCTCAATTTGATTTTTATTAATTTTTTGGGAATTTTAAACATCTTTTAATTAAGGTTTTATTAAACTAAAACTTGATTTAAAAAGTTTTGGGGTTAATATCTAAATACGTTTTGTTGTGGTTTTTGGCCTTAAGTTACTCTGGGTAGAAACCAAAAGCGCCAGAGACTCCAAGGTTGGCTTTGTAATTAGTTTTGGACGCGCGTTTGTATTCGTTCTATGGCCAACACTTGCTGCTCCCTGATTGGCCTGGCTTGTGTTTCTTTACAGAGACATTAGTTGAGAATGTTATCAGCCCTTGGATCAAATGTTATCGATGGCCTGCATGTTGTTTTGGTGAATCCCCGTGTAATCCCCTAAGCCAATCACAGCCTGTTTAATCCACCGCCTGTTGTGAGCCCTTGGATTGAAGTCAAAGAAGCTTGACTCAATCACAGTCGTCTGTTTTGATTGAACGTCTGGAACCTTCTCCTCTTGCTATTTAAAGGACTCTCATCTCAGCCTTCGAAAGCTTTTGTCATTTTGAAAATTCTCAGAGAAAGAATAGAGAGAGAGAGAGAGAGAGAAGAAAGAGAAGAGAGAGAGAAAAACTAGAGAGTCAAGTTAGAAACCCTAACTTCGTCTAAAACTTCTCCAACCTAAACCACTTACCTCTCCAAAACACCATAACCAAATAAACACCATCTTTAGTGTTTCTTGAGTTTATGAGAGTTCGAGTTGAGTGATCTTGGGTTGCTGTAACCTTGTGTTCATAAAATCTTATTTCCAACTTAGACACCTACTCAGATCTTATTTCTGATTCAATAGAAATCATAGATCTGAAGTTTTTCATGTCATAATACACTTAGTTGCATTTTATTTCTCATCTTGAGAATTACATTGTTGATTGTTTTCTGTTAAAACATTTTATTACTTCAGAATCAACAATAGATGTTTTCTGTTTCTAGTTCTTGTAAAACTAAACCTCTGACCTAATTGGAATCACACTTGGAGATTTTCAGTCTCGAAAATATTTTCAAAACTGAGACTGATTAAGATCTTGACCGAGTTATAAGCAAGATATCCGTGGGTTCTGGGATATATTGAAAGGTCAAACAAGGTCCTAAGTTTTGTAAGAAAGAAAGAAAAGAAAATTTCACAGCATATAGTGTAAATTGTAATTTGTTAGGATTGTTTGTAACTAATAAGAGTGCGTGTGTGCATGCATGTGTTATAGAACACTTTTCACAAACATCTTCACACTACATACACTGAAAGTGTTGGCTATAAGATTTGGTGAACATAAGTCGACGTAACGTGCTGAAACAAAGGAAGAGTTGACAAACTGAGAAGACTACGTCAACAATCAAGATCTGCAGAAAAGTTTAAGGACGCTAGAGGGTACAATCCTGAACTTGTATAGATTTGTTATTGTGTGCATGTTAGTTAAATAGATTGTAACTCACATATTTGTTTTAGTGAATTTTTTTGTGTTACTCCGTAGAGGGAGTCGTGGATGTTTCCTCAAGGGTGAGGTTTTACCACGTTAAAAATCCTGAGTATTGATATTTCTACATCTTCTCATCCCATTCTGATGTGTGCTGAGTTTAAGATATTTTAAACTGTTTACTAAAACTTGTTATCAAATCTTGTCCTAATCTCGTACATAATTTTGTTAACACATCTTGTGTTCAAAATCAGTTTGATTTAAGTAAAGAGTTTCTTCAACAAACTTTTCAGAGTTGCTTAAATAATTTATTTTCAATAAACGGCTTTAGCAACGCTATTTCAATTGGTATCAGAGCTTTTGGTGAACTTATTTAAAAAAGATCTTGAGTTTCTGAAACTGTTTTCTCAAAATCAATCATGGACGAGAAAAATGAAAGATATGGTAACTTGACCAGATCTCCAGTCTTTAATGGAACCAATCTTTCTTACTGGAAAGTAAGGATGATTGCTTTCATTCAAGGAACTTTGGGAGATGATGTCTGGGACATTATTGAAAATGGATACTCTTATCCTACTAAACCAGCCACTGAAGGAAGTAATGAGAGGGTTAAGAAAATATTAAGTGAGTTTACTCAAGAAGAGAAACAAGTTTCTCGCAATAATAATAAAGGAAAGAATGCCATATTTATGTCTATAAATGAACATGAGTTCAAGAGAATCTCATCTTGTACCACTTCTAAGGAAGCATGGGATACCTTGATTACTGCCCATGAAGGAGACTCTAGGGTTAAGGCTGCTAAAACTCAGATGTTAATTCAACAGTATAATTCTTTAATCATGTCTGAATCTGAGTCTTTTGATGACTTCTATATGAACCTGACTGATATTGTCACTAAACTGCATGCTAATGGTATAACTTATGATAGACAAGAAATTGTGTTTAAAATTCTGAGATCATTACCACAGAAATTTGACAATAAAAGATATGCTATTGAGGAAATGTGTGATATAAATCTCACTCCTGAATTACTCAGTAGTAAATTAAGAACTGTGGAAATGGAATTAGAGTTTAAGAAACAATTGACCCACACTCATAGGAAACATACCAATTCCAATCTTAGCTTTACTTCTAAGATGATTAAGCCTGAGTTAAACACTCCTAGTAATGATTCTGATGAGGACTGTGACTTAGAAAGTCTAGATAATCAGATTGCCCTAATGTCAAAACAATTTAAGAAAATTGTTAAATTTAGAAACAGTATTGCAAATAGACAGGGCAAGTCTAATTATTCAACTCCTTCAAATCACAAGTCCCATGAGAAACCTCATGACAAACAGAACAAGGACAACACAAGACCTCACAGAGACCTCAAGAAGACTGAATGCTATATATGTGGTAAACTAGGACACATTACTCAAGACTGTAGAGTTAATTTAAATACCCAAAACAAACACTCTAGAGCCAACATCTGCAAAACATGGGACGACTCAAGTGACTCTGAAAATGAGGAACCTGAGACATCTGATGGTTTTGATCCTTGTTTATCCTTCTTTGCCAAAATCATATATAATGATGATATGCCTGTGCTTGATAGTGAGGATGAGTCTAGTAATTTTAGCTCTGTTGCCTTGAATCATACTTTAACTGGTTTAGATGCTCTACTTACTGAGAACATTAATACTTCTTCCTCGGGGTGTGTGAGTCAAAGGGGAATCGATACTGCTGATGTCAATGGGTGCGTGAGTTTAAGAAATGAAACCTTAGGGGTCACTTCACACACCTCACTTAGTGACTCAGACAATGAAGATCTCCCAGATATACACACTTTATATTCTAAAACTCTAAAGAAAAGCACTAGACTAGAAAAGATTGTGAAAGATCTTACCAAAAAGCTAGAGGATCTAAGCCTGATGGTAAAACTGAATGCTGAAGAGTATACTACTCAATGCATGTCTCATGAAAGTGAAATCAAAGTGTTTGATGAAAAACTGAAAACTTTGACTGAAGCTAATGAAATTCTGGAGAAAAAATACAAAGGGACATTATTAGAATTGGAACAAACCAAAGAAAAGACAGCAACTGTGTTCAAAAAATTTACAAAATTTGAAAACAATTCTAAATGTTTTGAGGAATTCCTTGTTGAATCTAAAACCAATTCTGATGATCGAACCGGTATAGGTTTTTGCCCCAATTTGAAGACACAAACAAAACATGTTGAACCTATCAAATTTGTGTCAGGAGGCAAAAGACCTATTGAAACATGTCCATACTTTCATTCACTAAAAACTCAGTTTGATCATCAAAACACTAACACTGGAGATGCAAGTTGCTCTAAGCATGAAAGTTTACCAAAGGAAAAATATGTCTGCCCCCCAATTAGGAAAAGTGAACATGCTTTTAAACCTGTGCTACCTAGGAATAAAATTCAGCCTCAAAATTTCACAAAACCTTTGTTTAGAGACTTTCCTAAGGTAAACCCCATTCTGAGCAATCTTTATTGCTCCTATTGTGATATATACGGACATTCTTTCGATGATTGCTATGCTAGGAGACTGATTAAGCCTATCTACAATACTTCCATGTATCAAAACTTTAACTATTCTAGGAGGAGTCGTAACAATTATGTCCTTCCCAGGCCACCAGACAAAAACTCCAACTATAGGAATAGAAAGACTAAACCTAAAAGGACATTTACTAGAAGGAATCCCAGAAACTTTTCTAAATCAAATGCTCAGGTGTTTAAATTTACTCAAAATCATGCACAAAATATTTTTCAACAAAAATCTAATGCTCGCAAATTTTATCAAATGAGAGCAATTAAGCGCAAACAGAAAACCAGAGCAATTTGGGTTAGAAAAGATGATCTAGTACCCCAGATGAAGTGTAATATTATTATTTCTGCCTTAAAAGCTGAACTTACATCTTCTGGTTGGTATTTGGATTCTGGATGTTCCAAGCATATGACAGGTGATGATACAAAACTTTTAAATAAAACCCACTTTGATGGTGGAAAAGTTGTTTTTGGTGATGGAGTATCATCCCAGATCATAGGCAAATGAACTCTTAAAGAAAAAGGACTTCCTGTTCTTGAAAATGTTCTCTTAGTTAAAGGTCTTAAGGCTAATTTACTTAGCATATCGCAATTTTGTGACTCAAACCATACTGTTACCTTTTCAAAGAACAATTGCAAGATTTTAAATGAAAAGGGAGAATGCGTAATTACAGGATTCAGAACTCCTGACAATTGTTATACTGTCATGACTAGTTCTGAAATCTGTAATGTTGCCAGAATGGATGACAATGAGATATGGCATAACAGAATGGGTCACATTAATTACAAAAATTTGAGTAAATTGTCCTCTCAACAAATAGTTAGAGGAATACCAAAAATTCAACCTATTCATAACATTGTCTGTGGTCCCTGTCAAGAAGGAAAAATTGTTAAAGCACCTCATAAAAGGGTTAAAGATATCCTTACCTCTAATCCCTTAGAACTCATCCATATGGACCTAATGGGTCCTTCTCAAACTGTTAGTCTCTGTGGACACAGTTATATTCTAGTTATGGTTGATGACTTCACCAGATTCACTTGGGTAGCTTTCTTAAAACAGAAATCCGATACTTTTCAAACTTTTTTAAAGATTCTTGTACGAATTGAAAATGAGAAAGACACTCAAGTAAATAGAATCCGAAGTGATAGAGGTGGTGAATTCAAAGACACTGGTATTATAGAATACTGTGACTATAATGGTTACAAACATGAGTTTAGTGCTCCTAAGACTCCTCAACAAAATGGTATAGCTGAGAGAAAGAATCGAACCCTTCAAGAGATGGCACGTGTCATGCTCCATGCCAAGAACTTACCTAAGTATTTTTGGGTAGAATCTATTCGTACAGCATGCCATCTTATTAATAGGGTCTATCTTAGAAAGAATTCCAAACAAACTCCTTATGAACTTTGGTACAATAAAAAGCCTAATCTTAAGTACCTTAGAACCTTTGGTAGTACCTGCTATGTGTGCAAAGATAGGGAACACTTATCTAAATTTGAGAGCAGGGGAGATAAAGCCATATTCTTAGGATATTCACCTAACAGTAGAGCTTATCGGGTGTATAATCTTCGCACTAAAACCTTAATGGAATCCATAAATGTAATTGTTAGTGACACTACTATAGAAAGCAAGACTAGTGAATTAACTATAGAAGAAGAATCGTCAAATATTTTAGAAAATGACTCTTCTGAAATAGATAATTCATTACCTATTGAGTCACCTGAAGTACCTAACTGGGTTTCTAAAGATCATCCCATAAACAACATAGTTGGTAACCCTAGTGAGCCAGTACGTACAAGATCCCAACTTAGAAATTATGCACTTTATGCATGCTTTGTTTCTCTTGTGGAACCAAAGAATGTAAATGAGGCATTGAATGACTCTCACTGGATTTCTGCAATGCAGGATGAACTTTTACAATTTGTCATTCATGATGTATGGTATCTTGTTCCACGTCCTGATCACAAAAAGGTTATTGGTACTCGTTGGATTTTCAAAAATAAAACTGATGAAAATGGGATGATAATTAGAAATAAAGCTAGACTAGTTGCTCAAGGTTATTCCCAAATAGAAGGAATTGATTTTAACGAGACGTTTACTCCTGTTACTCGTTTAGAATCAGTTCGTCTGCTTCTTGCTATAGCTTGTCACATGCATTTTACATTATATCAAATGGATGTTAAATCTGCGTTCCTTAATGGAATACTTACCGAGGAAACCTATGTAGAACAACCTAAAGGGTTCATTGACCCTAATTAGCCTAATCATGTATTTCGGTTGAAAAAGGCTTTATATGGTCTTAAGCAAGCTCCTAGAGCTTGGTATGAGCGCCTGTCCAGTTTTCTACTGGATAAAGGTTTCAAAAGAGGTGGAAATGACCAAACCTTATTTATCAAACATTTTGACAAACACATTACTATCGCTCAAGTCTATGTAGACGATATCATATTTGGATCCACTTCTACCTCAGAAGTAAAATCTTTTGCTGAAATTATGAGTAAGGAATTTCAGATGTCCCTTATGGGGGAGTTACAATTCTTCCTAGGTCTCCAAGTCAAACAACAACCAGATGGATTGTTTCTTTCGCAGACTAAGTACGCATTAGAGATAGTTAAGAAATTTGGCCTCGAGAGTGCTAAAAGTGCTAAAACGCCTATGAGTACTACAGAAAAATTATCAAAAGATGAAAATGGAAAATCTGTAGATCCTACTTTATATCGTAGTATGATTGGCACATTACTCTATCTGACTGCCTCGCGTCCTGATATCATGTATGCTGTGTGTGTTTGTGCGCGCTATCAAAACAACCCCAAAGAGAGCCATTTAAACTCTGTTAAACGGATAATTAAATATGTTAAAGGCATTCTAAATTTAGGAATTTGGTACACGAATGACACACCGAGCACTATTATTGGGTACACTGATGCTGATTGGGCTGGTTGTACTGATGATAGTAAAAGAACTTCAGGCGCATGTTGTTATATTGGTAATAACTTGGTAGGATGGAGTAGTAAAAAACAGAACTGCACATCTCTCTCGACTGCTGAATCTGAATACATAGCCGCTGGTAGCTGTTGTGCCCAATTATTATGGCTTAAACAAATGCTAAGTGATTATGGTATTCTAGAATCCACACTTCATCTCTATTGTGATAATCAAAGCGCGATTAATATTTCTAAGAACCCGGTTCAACACTCGCGAACTAAGCACATTAAAATAAGACATCACGTTATTCGTGAATTAGTTGAAACCAAGGAATTAGAAATCAATTATCTTCCTACTGATCTACAACTTGCAGATTTATTTACCAAACCTCTTGATTATAATAGATTCATTTCTTTACGTAAATCTATTGGTATGGTTTGTGTCGAGTAAATACCTGTTATATTTTCCAAGTTCCTTCCCTTTGTCCATTTGAGACAAAATGGGGGAGAAATTTGAGTCTATCTCTGCATATACTAAACAGCTTGATCTTAGTAATTCTTTGCAGGTATTCTTCTTGTACAGTCATTCTCTATTGTAATAATAGGATGTTAAACTGTATATAGTTGAGTTATGTGATTTTTGCTTTCTAGGATTTGGCTAGATAGAACTTTTATAGGAATAGGTTTTTCTTATTTGTTGTCGCCCTACGAGTTCTAGATGACTCAAAGGAGATTTTATCTCATATTTCCAAAGGGGGAGATTGAAGCCCTTATACTTTTGACTCATTTGAGTCTAGACTGTATAAGAGCTCATCTAGTTTGGAAATTGTGACAAAATTGTGTCCATCCTAGAAACCAAAGAGCCTCAGAGATTGTTTTGCTTCTTCTCCTATTCATCTTGTAATGATCCTGAGACTATAGCCATCACTCACACACTTAGAACTTAATTTTTGCATATCTTATTGCACCTTTATATGTATTAATGTGGTGAGTGTGTTTAAATCCCTCAATTTGATTTTTATTATTTTTTTGGGAATTTTAAACATCTTTTAATTAAGGTTTTATTAAACTAAAACTTGATTTAAAAAGTTTTGGGGTTAATATCTAAATACGTTTTGTTGTGGTTTTTGGCCTTAAGTTACTCTGGGTAGAAACCAAAAGCGCCAGAGACTCCAGGGTTGGCTTTGTAATTAGTTTTGGACGCGCGTTTGTATTCGTTCTATGGCCAACACTTGCTGCTCCCTGATTGGCCTGGCTTGTGTTTCTTTACAGAGACATTAGTTGAGAATGTTATCAGCCCTTGGATCAAATGTTATCGATGGCCTGCATGTTGTTTTGGTGAATCCCCGTGTAATCCCCTAAGCCAATCACAGCCTGTTTAATCCACCGCCTGTTGTGAGCCCTTGGATTGAAGTCAAAGAAGCTTGACTCAATCACAGTCGTCTGTTTTGATTGAACGTCTGGAACCTTCTCCTCTTGCTATTTAAAGGACTCTCATCTCAGCCTTCGAAAGCTTTTGTCATTTTGAAAATTCTCAGAGAAAGAATAGAGAGAGGGAGAGAGAAGAAAGAGAAGAGAGAGAGAGAAACCAGAGAGTCAAGTTAGAAACCCTAACTTCGTCTAAAACTTCTCCAACCTAAACCACTTACCTCTCCAAAACACCATAACCAAATAAACACCATCTTTAGTGTTTCTTGAGTTTATGAGAGTTCGAGTTGAGTGATCTTGGGTTGCTGTAACCTTGTGTTCATAAAATCTTATTTCCAACTTAGACACCTACTCAGATCTTATTTCCGATTCAATAGAAATCATAGATCTGAAGTTTTTCATGTCATAATACACTTAGTTGCATTTTATTTCTCATCTTGAGAATTACATTGTTGATTGTTTTCTGTTAAAACATTTTATTACTTCAGAATCAACAATAGATGTTTTCTGTTTCTAGTTCTTGTAAAACTAAACCTCTGACCTAATTGGAATCACACTTGGAGATTTTCAGTCTCGAAAATATTTTCAAAACTGAGACTGATTAAGATCTTGACCGATTTATAAGCAAGATATCCGTGGGTTCTGGGATATATTGAAAGGTCAAACAAGGTCCTAAGTTTTGTAAGAAAGAAAGAAAAGAAAATTTCACAGCATATAGTGTAAATTGTAATTTGTTAGGATTGTTTGTAACTAATAAGAGTGCGTATGTGCATGCATGTGTTATAGAACACTTTTCACAAACATCTTCACACTACATACACTGAAAGTGTTGGCTATAAGATTTGGTGAACATAAGTCGACGTAACGTGCTGAAACAAAGGAAGAGTTGACAAACTGAGAAGACTACATCAATAATCAAGATCTGCAGAAAAGTTTAAGGACGCTAGAGGGTACAATCCTGAACTTGTATAGATTTGTTATTGTGTGCATGTTAGTTAAATAGATTGTAACTCACATATTTGTTTTAGTGAATTTTTTTGTGTTACTCCGTAGAGGGAGTCGTGGATGTTTCCTCAAGGGTGAGGTTTTACCACGTTAAAAATCCTGAGTATTGATATTTCTACATCTTCTCATCCCATTCTGATGTGTGCTGAGTTTAAGATATTTTAAACTGTTTACTAAAACTTGTTATCAAATCTTGTCCTAATCTCGTACATAATTTTGTTAACACATCTTGTGTTCAAAATCAGTTTGATTTAAGTAAAGAGTTTCTTCAACAAACTTTTCAGAGTTGCTTAAATAGTTTATTTTCAATAAACGGCTTTAGCAACGCTATTTCAGAAGGACATCTCACTTAGCTCAAATATAACATGTGAACTCAAAATTCAAAAGAGCTTGTGCATGTGTGTGAAAAGGTATGTACGAAGTGAATCCATTAAGCATATCAAAGTCGAACAACTCTATGCAAGAATGATTAAAAAAAATCTAAGCATTAAAAATCACAATCAAATGTCCTACCCACATGGAAACATGGAATGAAGTGGATTTAAACACGCTGATACGCCACACAAAATGTGTAAAACCAAACAACAATTTAATAAAATCTTTTTTGGGTTTTCAAACGTTTTAAGACACCAAATGAAAAACAAACTCAAAAGACAAATACAACATTTTTGTAATTTTCCCAATATGACCAAAAAAATAGAAAATCAAAATACAAAAGATAAGCATCATGCAACTAGCAATAACATATAACATGAAGTGCAACTGCTAGCCTATGAAAACATGCAACCACAATCACTCACAAGACAAATCATGGGAGGAATTATGTGATAGCATGGGAGAGTCAATAAGTCTAACATTCAATGTCTCCAAAAATGATTTTCTAACCCAAATAGATGAATATTTAATGCCTCGGAATTTGGGAACCATGGTGACACGTGATCTAAACTTCTCAGGGCTTCTTCTAAGATCGTAATAAAATGCCCTAAGGTGACATTTTCTACCACAATGTAAACATGTGTAAACATGATGAATGTTACCTATGGGTCGACATTGTCTAACATCCTTGGTAGAGGTTGACACTCTAAACAAATGTTGATTTTAGCAAAAGAAGTATTCAGATTATCGAGGCCAGTACCAACACTACTTGAGTCTCTTAAATCATCTTTTAACTTAAAAAATCTAGATTCAAGTAAAGATTTAAACTCTTCAAGTGTTAGGGACTCCTTATCAAAATTATCAATAATTCCTAGAAGGTTATCTCGCTCCCCCCTCAATGTAAGCTAACTTATCCCTAAAAGTCTTTTCATGTGCCCTCAACTCTTTAATTAATTTATCATTATCAACTCCGATATGTTCTTTCACCCTAATTTCAAACTTCTTAGAGTCCTTTAATTCATTCTTCGAAACCCGGACTCTATCATCACTCTCTTTCTTAGACGCTTCTAAAACTTCTTCTTGTCTTCACTTGATGCAACATTGCAATTCGATAAAAAGACACTACAACTCAAATATTTATTCCGGAATTCACTCAATACAACTAAAAACTACGGAAGTGTAAACTTGTCCTTACACACATTTAACAATGAAAAATGTACTAAATCTATTAAACTAATTAAAATATGTTAAAGTATAATATTAAAAAATTGTAAGGACAAAAAGTCCTTCACCATGCCAAAAAGACTTTACCATGCCGCTTTAAAGATAAGAGAATAAATGACTTTTTAGTACAAAATAAAAGGATTGGACTAAATGTGTATTAAAAAATATTTGAAGAATTTTTTGATATTTGATCCTATATTAAATTGGATTTTTATTTTCAAACGGCCTTTAAAGATGAGTATATATGTGTGGGAATGACTCGTATATTTGGTCACTCCCGAATATTGCTAAACCCCACGAAAATATCTACATCTGGGTTTGCCCCTACCTCATGTTTTAGAATAAGAATGTGTATGATGTTGGTCGGAGCTTCACATGGATTTATCATAGAAATTGAGTCATTTTTCCACTCTCCAAACAGACTGTAGGTTTCCTTCAGTTTCTAAGTGTCACATCAGTTTCAATTCAATCCCAATTGTTATAGTGTTAAGTGGAATGGTGGTAATAACAGCTATCAATTCTCAAATGGGTTTCTCTTGTATCGAAACAAATGGGTTTTTGGCCTCAAATTATACCCACAATTTACATTTTTCATCTGGGTTTCATCTTTCTCCAAGACCCAATTTTTATTTTCTGTCAAAAACCTATAAGGTGAAGCCCAACCGGGTTTCAAGTCCAAAAAGGCGCAATTGTGGGATAATTAGTGTGTTGTTGAAAGGAGGTTCAGGTAATCAGTTAGTTGATGGTGGAATTACTGAGAAAGAGTTGGAATTTAAGCCTTCATTTGAAGACTATTTGAAGGTTATGGAGTCTGTTAAAAGTGATAGGGAGAAGACACAACAAGAACAAGCACCCACTTTAACTAGGTATAAATCAAAGACTGATTATAAGGGACAGGGTGCTTCAAGAACTTCATCTTCCAGAGGAGATGAAGAAAATGGTAAAATGGGGGATAGTTCCAAATTATTGAAGCCAGATGATATGAAATCTAATGCAGCCACTCCCCGAAAAGTGCTAATTGATGGTAACATTAAGCACAAAGAGAGGGGAAATCGAAAATTGAAGGATGGCAGGAAGATGGGATTTGAAGAGAAGGGTAAAATGGGACAAGAAATCCAAAAAAATGGTAAATCCGAAGAGCACAACATTAAGACGGATAAATACCGCCCGATATGCTCTGAAATGAGTGGAAGACTGGAGAGGGATCATGCTCAAGGTGAAAAGGTTCCTAATAAAAAAATGGCACTGCAAAATGTGAAGCTAGTTGGTAGCCGTAAGCCTATTCGTAAGGGCCATAGTGATGATGAGTTAGATATGGAAAGAGCTGCCTTCAGGTCAATGGAGGATTACAATGAAGTTGATGACAAACCACGAGTTTCACGGGTGGATATGGAGGAGAGAATCCAGACTCTAGCTAAGTGGTAAGTGTTATTCAATTTGGATACTAGTTTATCTGAGGCTGAAAATGTGCTTTTTTTTTTTTAATACTAAATTTGTTGCTCTTAAGGTTGATAGTTATTAAGCTTTGATCAAGCTTTTTTTATAGATGAGTAGATTATTCAACTTGCAGTAAGTTGTTTCTTTTCTTGTTCCATTTTAGATTATCGTTTCATCATTTACTTAATATGATAGTTTACACGTATGCACCCCTTACTAAAAATCCGAACGAGTAGTTGTGATGTATTAATTCCTTTCAGTAACATGTTAACAAATGTGTAATGTTATTATGTAAGAATAATAAGATATAGGGAAACACCATTTTGTTGGTTCAATTGTCTTTTATATTTTCTCATAGTTATTTTTTTGATAATTTGGCATACACTAAGTATATTAGGCATTTATGTTGATGTAAGCGAAAGCGATTAAACTAATACAACAGCAGCGACAAAAATGTAATTAGGGAATAAACTCTCTCTTAAGTCATCATCATGGTTCAAAGTCAAGGCCGATACCGCGACGATACGACCGAGTTGACTAGGTATCGGTGCCCACCGATCCGATTCCGAGTTACGAGTTGAGTTTTCAATTATGGATGTGAATCAACCCTATATCGATAATTTCTCGGTAGTATAGGTGATATAGCGGTATAATCAACCCATATCGACGATATCGCAGTAGAATCGGCCCATATCGCGATGGAATCGACCCATATCGGTGATATCCTAGTATCGACCCATATCGGTGATATATCAGCCGAGATGGTATAAGTTACTAAGCATCAATCTCTCTCTCTCTCTCTCTCTCCCTAGTGTTATGTTGGTAAGCCTGGTTTTTTTGGGGGGTCACGAAATGTTAATTGTTTTTTTAATTTAGTGTGCTGTATGGGTGGGTTATTTGGTCATCGTGTGGGTTTAATTTAGTGCGTTGTATATGTGCCTGTTTTTTTTTTTTTTTAAAGAATGCAAATGATCCAAATGTTATTTGTTATTATTTTTTATAATAATGTTCCCAATGCTATTTTTTAATATGTTATTATTTATAAAAAAAACATAAATGTTATTCTTTTACAAACAAATATACAACTGTAATTATTGTAAAAATAATATTTGTATCCTCTAAACATTTGTAAAAATAATAGTTGCATAACATTTGCAACACAAGAAAAAAAAAATTTGCAATCTCTTTGTAAAAAAATAATATTTCCATCACTTTAAAAAAAACATTTGCAACCCAACAACAACAACAACAAAAAACATTTACATTCCTTTTATAAAAAAATAACATTTGCATCCTTTTTTTTAAAAACGATTGTAAAAAGAATGTAGTGCTTTGTCAAAATCACTATTTGTATCCTCTTTGTAAAAAAATAACAATACTAAAAAAGAAACATTTCTATTCTTTTTAGAAAAATATAACATACTTAATATGTATCCTATTACTAATAATAATACTAAGAATATAATAGTTGTATCCTCTTTGTAAAAAAAAAAAAATTATCCTCTTATTAAAAAAGTAACATTTGTTTTTCTTTGTAAAAACATAATATTTGTATCCTCCGTGAAAAAAAACATTGATTTATTATGGAACATTGAATCTGGCAAGTTCGCAGCATGTCAATATAATCAATTAGACAATGTTATGCATATTAAAGGATAGTTTTAAACTTATCTGATTGGTCCACATTGTTAATCGTATTTTTTGAAAATTTTCTAGATTTTTTTGCGCTCTCTAAATAGTGTATCTTTGCGTATCGCCCGATACCGCGATCGAGTTGAAAATCGAGTGGCCGATACCGGAACTTTGAACCATGGCCATCATTCATACTCTTCAAAATGTAATGATCATGTTTCAAAAGGTGAAAGCGAGGCATAAGGCGTTTTCTTGTTAAAAAGCAAGGTGTAAGCCTTTGTGCATTTGATTTTTTTTTTAATTAAAGAAATTATAGAATATTCGTAAAAAATAAAATTAAGTAAATTACATATACACAATAACTTTGTAAATATTAAATGCCATCCAAACGAGGAATTCTGACATTATAAATTCACAATTTTAGATACTTACTTAAAAGTCTTAGGTCTATAATACTAGATGGTCAAACCAACACTAACAAAATACTTAAAAGTTGTAATATATAAAAGGCTTCTGAATTGCAATTATTACAAAAATATAACACAGTAGGTTAATAGTCGAAGCATTAAAAATACATTAAAAGAAGAAGCTTATAAAACAGAGCATCGACGAGATCCCCAAAGAATTTTTTATTGAAATAACATACCATAGATTAGATTCACTTGTTCCGATTCGTTCAATATCAATACGATATTTCACAAATTTAAAAAATAAAACACTTGAAGGTTTCATACTTAACCAAAACTTTTCCTTAATATTTGGGGACCTGAAGGTTTCTTACAAAGCAAAAACGAGAGACTAGTCAAAGATTTTAGTTAAAATGATGTAGTTTTGACTTGTTTCGTCAAATGGGAGAAAGCACAAAAAGTATTAAACAGGCGCCAAAATGCATGGAAAAACATAAAGGTGTGCCTCAAGACGCGTATTCCTTGCTTTTTTAAACATTGGTAATAATGAGTTGTTATGTTAAAATCCCTTTTATATATTAGGGGAAATCAAATGCAAGTACAATAGCACCCCTCACTAATAGAAATAATATAAAAGACGATCATGCTCCTGCATCAAGGGAACCAAGTACTCAGTCAGATAGAAATTGGGCTCTGGAGTGTAGATTTAGTAATTCATGAACTCTCGGAGTCCGGGCATTTTACCCAACTAACCATGTATTGGGATAGTTGACCGATCAGACATGTAAATGTCTCTGAATTTAGTTTACTTTCAACACGATCCACAAGACACCGAATAGGCTGACGATCATCAATCGGGAGGGGAATTAGTATAACATGGTGACCCTCGAAAGGAGAAAGGTCTGCCACGTTGAATGTGTGGTGGATACGGAAGTCTGATGGAAGGTCAACCTCATGTACTCGTCCCATGGGCGCAGATGATGGGGAAGGGCCCATACCGTCACATCTGGAGCTTATGACTTTTGTCGAGCCGTTTCTCTCTCCGTAGGTAAATCATGACTAAATATCTGGGCTAAAAAATAACCTCTCGGCGGTGCGCATTCACTTGCTCCTTGTAGGAGCCATACATGCGTGTAAATCGATTCTGGGTGTAGGCGCGGATAGAAGCCATACGGGTGGCGAAGTCGGATTAACCGGAACTGTGGGGGACGCTCAATAAGATCAATAGGCATCTGTGGACTGAAACCAGTACAATCTGGAACAGTGAATGCCCTGTCGAATGGTTGAGGACTTTGTTAAAAGGCGAACTTAACCTGAGTAACAACATTCCATCTCACCTCAATAAGTCTCCAACATTATGGTTACTTCTGTCTGACTGTTTGTCTAGGTGTGGAAGGCAACGTAAAGCTGAGTCGAACACCTTAGCAATTGCCACACCGCAAAAAATGTCGGGTAAAGTGAACATCCCTGTTAGATGTAATGCTTCGTGGTACGCAATGCAAACGAACTATCTTACGAAAGTGTAAGACTGTTACATGAGAGGCGTTTGTGTTCTTACTAGATGGGAGGAAATGAGCCATCTTTGAGACGCGATCAACCACTATGAAAGTGGAGTCATGACCCTTGGCTGTACGAGTTAGTCCCACTATGAAGCCTATCGACAACATGCCACGACTTCTTAGGAATAGGGAGGGGAGTACACAATTCGGCATGCATGTGACGCTCTTTTGTCGTTTGGCATATATTGCATCTCCGGATAAAGTCATTGATGTGAAGTTAAATGGCGGAAGGGTAAATTACTAACTACACAACAACAATAACAACAATATAATGTTTAGAGGTTAATTATCTCTCAAAATATAAAGTGAATACAAAAGAAGGCCAGTGGCCTTATTTATAGGAAAATCTTGGCTTGCTAGTCAAGCTAACCCTAAAAATGTAAAAAGACTAAAAAAGACACTTTAAAGACAATACCACCCTTCAACCTAAAATAAATAAGGAAATAGCCTAATAAACATGAAAAATAAAATAAACAAAAAATACAAATAAATCCGGGGCCTCGTACACATCACTCTCTCCCACTCAAAAAGCTCATCTCGAGCGTGGAAGGTGTGCGACAACATAACGAAACAACCATCAATGGACTCCCCAACTTGAAAGGAAAATCGTCCTCGGAAACGGCCGACATATCAGCTAGCAAAAAGTCCCGAGAGAATAGTCACAAAATCCAACCACGACCGACGAACGAGAATTAGGCTCCAAACTTTTCCTCGATGAAAACTAACGAGCACATGTCCGGGGGAGCACCAACGATGCCAAATGTGTTCCGAGTCTCCCATGATGAGCGCTTGAGGCTAGGCGCTTCAATTTGACCATCCAATGCGTCTCAAACGCGTCCCACAATGGGCCCACATGCCCTCGATCAATCTTAACCACCCAAAGCAACGACAAACTGTCCCCATTGTCATTGTCATCCCCAAATGGTGAGAAAAAATCAATCAAATCATACGCCTCCACCTCACGAAAATGCGTGAGTCACCCTTATCTTCAACAAAAATATATCGAAGAAATCCTCAATAAAGAACCCAATCTCTTCTTCCCTGAAAAATCTCAAAACCGTGTGCAAGTAATCCAACCATCCTAAAAAAAAATGGAGAAAAAATGACAAGGAGAGAACTCGGGATCCATATCGTTCTCCAACGGGCCCTTAATATCCTCGGAGTAAGCACCATCATGCGAGATGGGGTAGCGGGCGTCATCGTCGTATACGGAAATGACTGGGCCAGAGACACTGTCACACCAGAGGACAGGTAGTCAAAATATCGGGCCAATCACCTATCCCCCTGATCACGTGCTGCCTCCATTTCGAGAAACTCCGCGTGATATCGATTTAGGAGCCGATGACACTCCTCATACTCTCCAATGGTGTAGGCACTGGATTGAAAGCTCTCTAACTCTCGAAATAGCAATGTTTTAAAAAGCGCGCTACGCAATAGCGCGCTATTGCGTTTTGCGGGCCAAAAACGCAATATTGCGGTCAATGTATTACGGGGTGCTCAAAAAGCGTGCGCTATTTTGCGCTATTTTGCCCTATTGTACGCTATTTTGCGCTATTTGGCGCAACAGGAACGCTATTCATGTTTTTTTAGAAATCTCAGTTTAGTTGAGGGGAAAAACTGTTACCTTATTTCACGTACGGACTTTGTTTGGGTGAGGTATTCTTTGTTTTACGAAGGTCTCAATGATGTTATTTGCTTATTTTAAAAAGTTTAGCTTAAAAGGTTACTTTTATTTAATATTTTCTATTCCAAACTCTCGGTTTACTTAAACGTTTACTTATTTTACATTTTTCAGTAAATAATGTTTTTTATTTTATAATTTTCAGTTTTAAATGTTACTAATTTTTCAAATCTCAGTTCAAAATGTTTTTGTTATAATAATTGTCAGTTTAAAAAGCTACATGTGTCATAAATATTTGTTTAAATTGTTATTTATTTTATAATTTTCAGCTTTAAATGTTACCTATTTTTTAGATTTCTGTTTAAAATGTTATTATTATTATTATTATTTTTTTTTTATATTTATCAATTTAAAATACTACTTGTTTTATAAATTTATGTTTAAAATGTTATTATATTATAATTTTAAGTTTAAACTTGACTTATTTTACAAATTTCATATTAAAATTTTATTTATTTTATTATTTTTAGCTTTGAATGTTACTTATTTTCAGAATTCTGTTTAAAATGTTATTATTATTATTTTTTAAATTGTCAATTTAAAAAGTAACTTTAGAAAAAAATAAAAAAAATCAATTTCAATTATAACTTTTTTTACCAATTTCAGTTTAAAATGTTACTTACAAATTTCATTTTAAAATGTTATTTTTTTCATTTATATTTTATTTATAAGTTTATAATTAAAAAGAGGGAATGCATGAATTGCTTGCGCAATGCGCGACGCTACTTCGGAGCCAGAACGCGACACCCTGCGCGACCGCGATTTAAAACATTGCGAAATAGGGAGGCGTTCCCCCGTTCTCAACGATTGAGACGGTTTTGGAGTTTCTTGATGATGGCATGACTCAATTCCTCAAATTTTGCACAAGCCTCCAAATATAACCCATGCACGCCATCACTTTCGTCCCACGATAAACGAGAGGTAAACAAGCCTCGGGAAAAAGAGGAGTTAAATTAGGGGTTTGAGAAAATTCTGGGGCTGTATTGTAATTGTTGGAAAGTTGGGGGGCTAAATTTTTTTTTCCGAAGATTTGGAGGTTGATTTGGAATTTTTAGAAACTTTAAGGGCTACGTTGTAATTTTTTGGGGTTGGGAGCAGCTCCGAATAATTTTCAGAAGAGGTGGGGAGTGGATTTGCAAATATTTTTGAGGTGGTGAATGAATAATCGTTGTTAATAGTGGGGGAGGGACTGAAATAACTTTGGCCTTGTGTGTGTGCGCGCGTGTGTTTGTGATTTCTGGATTTTCATAAGTTTGGTAAAAAGAGTAACGGGCAAAGTGGGTATTACCTTCAATTTTTGTTCCATCTTTAAAAATCCTAGCTAGGGTTTGTAGGCTGTAAGATGGGGCTGCTGCTTTGACGTTCTTTGGGTCCACCGGAGCTCTGTCGGAGCTTGTTTCAAGCCGGTGACTGTCAGAGACCCGATCGTCGGTAGGATCGACAAAAAGGGGAGTTTTCTGCTCCTGAAAGCTGTTGTGATGACAGGGACGAAGGGTTCAAAAAAATGGAAGAGTCGCCAACCTTTGTTTATTACCGGAGCAGGTCGTTGGTGTGTAGTGTCGGGGAAGGTCGTTGAACATTGGCCAAGGTTGCAATGGTAATCTACTGATTTGAAGAGGAAAAAGACGGCTATGAGGATTCAGATCTGGGCCCTCCTAGGCTTTTGTCATCGCCGGTGTGGCATCTGGGGTCGCCGATGTCCAGGGACTGTCGGCCATCTCCGATTAGGGTGGGGTTGCCACATTTAGGGTTTAGGGTGATTTTTATGCGTGTGACAATAAGTTTTGGGGGATTGCATTAGATTTGTAATTTGAAGTCAGAAATAGGT
The DNA here is from genome assembly GCA_949130495.1 of Sambucus nigra. Taxonomy (NCBI): domain Eukaryota; kingdom Viridiplantae; phylum Streptophyta; class Magnoliopsida; order Dipsacales; family Adoxaceae; genus Sambucus; species Sambucus nigra. The sequence continues at coordinate 317,037,275 of OX422216.1, read as the reverse complement.
TTTTGTGGGTATGATGGTGGAGGAGACGGTGGTGCCGCTTATCACTGGTGGCATGGATGTATTTTGGAGGAGTGACTCGCCGGTTCCTCCGAGCCATACCCATGGCTTTACAACGACTACAACGGTGTTCGCTTACCAATTTGATGTGAAGTTAAAGAGCGGAAACGTAAATTACTAATTACACAACAACAACAACATAATGCTTAGAGCCAGTGGCCTAAGAAATGTCTTAATACATCGCTCAAAATGTAAAATGAACACAAAAGAAGGCCAATGACCTTATTTATAGAAAAAACTTAGCTTGCTAGTCAAGCTAACCCTTAAAAGGGTAAAAATACTAAAAATGACACTTTAAAGACATTAAAAGACAATGCCACCCTCTAACCTAAAATAACAACTATAGCCTAATAAAACATGAAAAAAATACAAATAAATTTGGGACCCCATACACATCAGTCGTTGCTATCACGCTGCATAGTAATCCAAAAGAATCTCTCACGAACCGTCATCAATGTGCGAAAACCTTCCACGTGTTCAGCTAAACCGCCTAAATAAACCTCTTTAATAATCTTCTCTAGAAAGGAGGATGTAGGGATACAGAGGGAAGAGTTATGGAACAAAAGTTCATATTAGAGGAGGAAGTCACTGAAGCCCCCATGCCCAAAGTACTCATCAGTCGCATTTAGATCAAGGATCTCATCAAAACCTAACATGGAGCCTCGGAGAACGGTCAAAACATGAGATGGCGACTCAGAGAGTCTATAACCAGTTTTCCTTCCCTGACTTATACTAAAGGTGAAATGTGTATATTGTTGAAGAAAGTTGGACCACTTCACATGTCTATCACTAATCTTTTTCTGGATGTTGACAAATCGTAGTGCCTGGACAATGTCATAGAACTTGACATCATAAACTGTGTAATTCAAAACACGACCGAATAGCTTTTGATTGAAGAATGCCACTGGGCGACCGTCCTGACTAGTCAGGTTTCGCAATCAAGGTAACCAAGGTGACTGTCGGTGGAGATATACAGTGAGGACGTATTGGGAGAAGTTCCACCCAAGTGCCATCATGCTGCTCAAAGGAGTACGTGTTGTGGTGGCCATCGTGAATAATGGACGACCCACTAAGAGGTGGCAAATTTTTATGTCCACGGTGCAGAGGCCAACATTTGAACATATGATCCAATCGAAAACTGCCAAACCAAAGTGTTGCCTCTGTTAAGCCGCCCAATACGACAAGAACCTGCAAGGGCTCCACAGGTAAGCAGAGCTTGGACACCATCTTTGTCAAAACAAGCGTCTCACTGAAATCTCTGTCAATAATGACCGTACGCAAACGAAAACTTCCCCGTGAAGTAGACCTCGTGTAAAAGATGTTGTTCTGAGATCAATCGAACTCTTCCTTGGGTGGGGATAGGACTAGAAGGGTGTGGTGATATATCAATGTGGTGGCTTCTCGAGGTGGGAGTTTGTTTAGGGGATAAGAATCTAGGGTTTCAGCGTGGGGTTGGGATGATAGGCTCATGAGGCGGTGAATTTGGACATGAGAGTGGATAATTCAGTGGCGGAGGATGTAGGTGGAAACCGAAAGTGGGGTATCGACGGGAATGGGTTCCGACCCCAAATATTGTGGGTGAAAAATGGCTTAATTAAGGGGTGGGGTTTGTTGTTATGGCGTGGATGGGTTCGGGGCTGTTTGGGTTACAAATGGGGTCAAAACCCTAGGTTTTATGGGGTGAAGAGGGGCAGTAGTTTCAGAGGGTTATTTGGAGGAGGGGGTGGGCAGTTTCGGGTTCTCAAGGGGTGGGTCGGAGGTGCCATGGGAAGGTAAAGGTGGAGGGCAGTCGACGGGGGGTTTGGGGCAGATTTTATGGGGATGGATGGGCGATGGAGGTATGTCGCACTATCTAAGAGGGTCACTAGCCTCTCTGCCCCATGATGGGGTGGTCGGTTGGTGAAGGCTAGCCCGCTAGAGGCTGTTCCGACGGCGGTGAAGCTTGGTTGGCACGGGTGAGGCACTAGGGATGTGACTAGGGTTGGTTCTCTAGGGTTGACCAAATCCTTGTCTCAGTCTCCCCGAATCTCCTCCATAATCAAAACCCTCGAACAAAGAAGATATGGCTCAAGAACAAACCATGCTACCAAATTTGATGTAAGCAGATTCGATTAAGCAAATTCAACAACAACAATTTAATTAAGGAAGAAACTCTCTCTCAAGTAATCATTCATACTCTTCAAAATCTAATGATGTGTTACAATGCTGAGAGCCCCTTCATATATACTAGGGGAAAAATACATGCAGGTTCAATAATACTCCTCACTAATAGAAATAACATAAAAAACGATCATGCTCCTGCATCATATGTTATCACGCATTCAATTACTCGAATTGGTTGTGCCGACTCTTCAGTTTGTTTGCTCTTAATTTCCAGAATGTGAATTAATTAGTCATACGATGGGTTGAATATCAAAATGTGGAAATTTACCATGTACCTTACAATGTTATTTGTAAATGCGTTGGAGCTTTGTGAATTAGTGTTTTGCCTGGCGTGGTTCTTGGGTGGTTGTGCTTCAGCCGACTTTTGATTAAAGTGACAGATTTGCAATAAGTTATTCTCGTTCCGTTGGTTGTGTTTTTGAGAAGTATAGTAATTCAAGCACTTCTAAAACAAATAACTATAGAATTTAGGTTGATTTTGAGATTACGATTAAAAAGTTGAGGTATTTTTCGAGGAAGCTTTATATGTGAGATGAATATGAGAATTGAGATTCATTGGCATTATTGTTTTTCCATATAATCTTAGAATGTGGATTTTGTTCTTTGTTTTCCGTCCTTATCATGGTGTGTAAACGCTTAACCCTTTTCCATCTTTCAGCAGTATCATTAGGAAATACTATATAAGTATGAAAATGGAATGTTACATAACCCTAATATAGTTTTTAATATACAACCAGATATATAGAAAGCTAGTAACTATGTCACCCTATGAATTGATTTGGAAAATTTGTGGGTTTTAGTGCAATAGAACTGAATGTTGGAGGGGAGCTGATTATACAAAAACTGCTCAACTCACTAAAGAATTCTGTGCAAAAGAAGTTGTGTAGTATGTGTCTATGGTATTCTTTTGTTTTTCTTCTGGTAAAATGTAGAAGTTTGTCTCAGATTTTGTGAACGGTTTAATATATATGTTGTTCACGAAAGAGTCAACATATCAGATGCGATGTGCTATACTTTGTTTTTCTTTTGGTCACCTTTGTCATATAGTGCCAACCAAACATTATACTACATCATATATCTATATGTATTTATATCACATGGAGTTTTTATAGTTGTTGATTTCAGTTTACTAGTAGTGCATGCATAGTTGTTTTACTGTAGTATACCTTGTTATCTCATGGTCTCCTCCACAGTGGGCTGTCCCTCAATTTACACAAGTTAAACAATGTTCCTAGACGTTTTATTGGATTGGAATTAAAAATGGGGCAAGTTGATCATCTGCTGTCCATAACCATGTCTTACTATAGGAGTCTAAGGAAAGTGATTTGTAGTTCAATGTAAAACAAGGGAAAGGAGTAGTAAAATAAGGGAAGTGAATTCATTTAGGTTTAATAAAGTGGTAATCTCAAGGGAATGGGGTTTTATTTGATAAAACCACAACTCTCAATTGCTTTTGGTTTTAGTAATGACAAATATAATTGATGCAGAAAACACCAAGAGAATAATTGGAAGTTCATATCGAATAGATTGGATTCTTATATTACTATGTAGATTTCAATAATGGATAAGAAATACTGTGATTTAGGAAAGTTTCATTGATCAGAGGCATATATTGTGCAGACTACCAAATTTAGATTTTCAATATTATATATTTTATGATTACTCATCTTTTGACTCATAATTAAGTAGTTTACTGTGACAGTTTGAATGGTGCAGACATAGACATGCCCGAGTGGATGTTCTCTAAGATGATGCGGAGCGCAAAGATCAGATTTGCAGATCATTCAATGCTGAGGGTTATTCAGATATTGGGTAAATTAGGAAACTGGAGGCGGGTGTTACAAGTCATAGAGTGGATTCAGTCACGTGAGCGCTTCAAATCTCACAAAATAAGGTACTTCTTTCAAAATTGTTTTGAGTAATGCTATTTTCTTTACTAATTCAGTTATTAACTATTTCTCTAAATTAATTGAAGTTCAGTGCCTTTGTACTTCGCATGTTATCTTAATACCTGTTTATACACGATTAAGCATATTCACATGAGACTCCTTGCAGCAATTAACTATCATTCTTGCTTATTAAGAAATTTATTTGGAGTTTGTTTAGCTCTCGGACCAATCTTAAAAAGCCTGTGCCCTGTTACCAAGCCAAGATCGAATAACATTTTTTTTTTTGGTTTTAGAGTATTTATGAGCTTATTGGGCCTAAGTTAATTAACCAATGCGTTTAAAAGTATGTTGAAGCTTGAGTCGTTTATCTCATGAACAAACCTCAAAAGAGCCTCTAACTGAACTGACCTCATGTAGCCTGATTTATTTTATAGCTATTAACGGTGTTCCCTCTAGAAATTAAGTCTATAATACAATTTTTTGCATTTTGGTGTCATTTTTCATTTTTGTAAAATTATTTAAACAAATCTATTTACATGCAAGGATACAATCTCATTTTGTGGTTGGTTAAGAAACAAAAGTGTTAACAAAGATGCAGAAAATAGCAGAATAGTGACAAAAATATGCAGACATGAAATGGTTTGAAGCATAAACCTAATGTCGTTTATGTGCATATTGAAGCCTATTGCTAAATTGAAGACCCGTGTGCAGTGTTCTAAAAGGTGCGCCTAGACGGGGCCTAGGCGCGAAGCGTGGGGTAGGCGCCGTGTCGGTATTAAAAAAATTACCCAGTTCTACGTAAAGAGTACATAGTTTACATTTGCATAGAAATATTATATATATATATATACATATATATATATATATATATATATATATATATCTATATATATACATGAATGTTTGGTTGCTTTGTATTATACAATGATCATAATTGTAGTTTAATGCGTAATATTTTTAAATGGTACTCAGTTTTATATCTACAACAATTTTTTCTGTGTAATATTTATATTCTTTGTTTTAGGAATCAAATATCACATTGCACAAAATATTTTGTGTATAATATTTCTATTCTTTGTCTTAGTGTTAGCAATATTTTATTTATGTATGGGACTTCAAAGAAATGTTAGTAATGTTAAAAGTGTAGGCCTTTAAATTGATGTTACTAATGTTCATGTGTAAATCAATTTGGATATAATATGATACTTATGAATTGTTGTGATTAATTAGTTTATTAGTATTTTATATATAATGATGAACTTTGATTTGAAATGTCTTTTATTTTTGTATGAGAATATAAAGAAATGTTAGTTATTTTAGAAGCAAATCAATATTAATTGTTATCAACTTAAATTTCAAAGTATACTTGTTTTGTATAAGAAAAACATAAAAAAGCAAAAAAAAAGGGCTAGGTGCCCATCCCACGACCGCCTCGTACTTCACGCTATTTAGAACCTTGGTGACATGGTCCAAAAGAGGAGACCGGAGACCCAAAGGCTTGCTTATACTCAAGGCTTGCTTATAAGTTATCACCCACCTGGTGTGTTATATATGTAGGATCAGGTGAGAATGTTGACCACCTAGTTATTATCTGCCCATTTTCATCAATTATGTAGTATAAATTGTTGAGGAAGTTTGGCATGTTACCGAGGTGTGGCGTAGATTTATTATTTATAGATATGATCTATTTTGGGTCCCCTCCAAAAGCAAAAGTTTTGTGGAAATGAGTTGTGCTAGCTCTCTTATTGTGTGGTTGGAGAGCAATAGCAGAGTGTTTGAATGAAGGTGTGGGGATAAGAAAATGGTCTGAGAAAGAATCAAACTCGTGCAGTGGCAGATCTAGAAATTGGAGTTTGTGTGTGTGTGGTGATGGTGTGGTGGTGGTGGGGATTGTCAGAGAATATATATATTTATTTATTTATTTTTGAGGGGTAAAAACTAGTAAAAATGTACTTTTTTCTTGTAAAATTCATAATTTTTCAGGGTATATTTTCTATCATTTTAACACCCTTCTTAAATCTGCCTATGAAATCACTTGTATCTGTGAACGCTCTTGTCTAAGCATCTCAAGGAGAGAACATTACCCTTATTACCTTGAATTGGAGGCCATGGTTTTGTGGCTCCTTCATTCTTTTGGGTTTGGATGTTTGATCTATACGTGGCAGTTTTTTCCTTTGTTCTTCACTCTGGGATGGACTTCTTGCCCACCCTTTGATGTAAAATGCTTTCTGTTTTAACAAAATCTATATTTCTGATGCATGAGCATAGGGATATAGTCGTCTTTTTGGCATTTATTCTTCATTTTTCCTTTTTTAGCCTCTTAGTATAAATAGCTATTGAGTCCCCTATTGTAGCACTTTTGACCACTTGATATTGAAAGATTAGAGAGAGAATTACTAAGACCTCCTACATTTTCCATGTTGTTGTTTTGTAGATAATTTTTTTTCCTTTTTTATGCTTCCGCACCCTAATTCACATCAAATTGGTATCAGAGCGTGGTTTGTTCTTGGATCGGCCGTGTTCATAGAAGATTGGGACTCCAATTGGAGTCATCCGGATTATGTTCGAGTAAACCCTAACCCTACATCAGTCACGCTTAATATCGCCACCTCCGACAGTCTTTTTTCACCAGAAAAGACGGCTGAAACCACCTCGATGCAGGTTCTCTGCCGCCGAAAATCCCTATGGCTTCTTCCACCAGCAAACTCCCGTCTGAAACCAGTGAAACCATAATCAGAATACTGCAACCAGACAACAACCCCTGACGCAGCAATCGCGACCCTAGCTGGAGGCCCAGTCCGTCGTTCTTGCCTTGAACGACCTTCGATCAGCCCGGGATTTTCTGCAGATCTGTCTGGAATGGCTCAAGGTAGTTCAAGAAAATCCACCGGAAATGTTAGAACATCTTAAAAGGTACCAAGATTCAAGACCTAATAACTCTAATCGATCCAAGACCATTTCTAATGCAAACCCTAGCCAAATCCAACAACACAAAGGTAATCCCAAACTCTATTTTCCCAAATCTCAAGAAACCCTAACTCTTGCTCCACCTGGAAACACTAATTTCTTATACAAAGGATGTGCCTCTTTAGGCATCCTTCCCATTCCTAACGATGTCCCATTGCTCACCTTCAATCCATTTGATGATAACGAGACTCCTTTTGTCGGACCCAAGCCAAATTTGCCGATATCTCTACTACCTACACCCACACTGTGATGATTACGACACCCGTTGATCCCAAAATGCCTCCACCTAGCGATGACACATGGGTTCGATTGAGTATTTTCTTTAACCAATGCACCGCAAAAGGAAGGTTATGCACGGTAATTATTGATGGGGGAGCGAGTGATAATTTAGTAGCCCAAGAGATGGTCGACAAACTAAAACTTCCCACGGAATTATTGCCTTCTCCTTGTCGTATTGGGTGGTTAGGGAGTGGAGCCACACTTGACTCTAGGAGGCAATGTCGGGTGACTTTTTCCATTGGGGACTATCAGGACGAGGTGGTATGTACCGTGGTAGATATGTGAGTATGCTATCTTCTGTTGGGGAGGCCCTGGCAATTTGACCATCGTAGTTGCATGATTTGCCGGGCCAACACTTATTCGTTTACACACGAGGGAAGGAACTTCCTCTTCCGCCCCATGCGACCACTTCCGATGTCTCGACCTTTCGCTCTAGTAGTTTCACATGAGGAGTTATCTATTGAGGCCGCTGAGACTGGATTGTGTTATGCTCTTATTAGCCCCATCTTCACCCCAGAGTCTTTTGTTCCACCTCGTGTTCAGAGGTTATTGGACTCTTTTAGTGATGTGTGCACCCCACCAGATGAGCTTCCTTCTCTCCGGGATTTACAACATGCTATTGATTTCATCCCTGGGGCGCAACTCCCCAATCTTCCCCACTATCGTATGTCGCCTACGGAGCATGCGGAGTTACAGAGATATGTCACCGAGTTGTGTGACAAGGGGTATATTCGGAAGAGCATGTCTCCTTGTGCGGTCCCCGCTCTACTAGCACCCAAAACGGACGGGAGTTGATGTATTTGTGTGGATAGCCGAGCCATTAATAAAATCACGGTTCTCAATTCCCCGACTTGAGGATATGTTAGACCAACTACATGGAGTGACGATATTCTAAGTTAGATTTGAAGAGTGGTTACCACCATATACGTAGATGGACTTTACGAGTGGACTGTGATGCCTTTTGGTCTATCTAACACCCCATCCACATTTATGAGGGTGATGACTCAGATTTTGCGTCATTTCTTGGGCAAGTTCGTTGTGATCTATTTTGCTGATATCTTGATTTATAGCCGGTCCGAGGAGGAGCACTTGCGGCATGTGACTCAGGTTCTGGAGGTTTTACAAACCGAACTCTTTTTCCTCGTGTTGAAAAAGTGTGCTTTTATAGTTCCTTCGGCGACTTTCTTAGGGTATGTGGTATCGAGAGACGGCGTTCGGGTGGACGACGTCAAGATTCAGGCGATCGTGGATTGGCCCACCCCCACTCGGTGATTCAGGTTCGCAACTTTTATGGGCTTGTTGGGTTCTATCGATGTTTCATAGTGGGATTCAGTACCGTCATGGCTCCACTCACAGATTTGATGGGTACTTCTTCGACAACCGAGTTTAGGTGGACAGAGGAGGATGATCGGGCCTTCACGCGCACCAAGGAGTTGATGACGACTGCTCCTATTCTCTTCTTGTCGGAGTTTGATCATTTGTTTGAGCTGTCTTGTGATGCTTGGAAGACAAGGGTGGATGTTGTCTTGAGTCGGAATGGGAAGCCCATTGTGTTCTTTAGCCAGAAATTGACAGGAGCGACCTTATACTATTTTACCTATGACTCGGAGTTCTATGCGGTTGTGAAAGCCGTGAAGTTTTGGTCACCTTATCTCCTACATCAGGAGTTTGTGATAAAATCCGACCATGAGGCCTTGCGATTCCTCCATAGTCAGCGGCGTGTTAGTGACCGACACGCCAAGTGGACAATCTTTCTTCAGCGTTATACCTTTCACCCTCAGTACAAGATGGGGAAGGAGAACATGGCAGCGGATGCTCTTAGCCGGTGTGCTCATGCCGTAGTGACCTTGTGGAGTCAGGTTTTTTGGGTTCGATGAGATTCGAGACCTCTACCCGATCGATGTGGAGTTATGGCCCATTTATGCCGCATGCCAGCAGGGTAATGGGGCCTTGGGCGAGTATTTACTACAGGATGAGTTTTTACATCGGGGGATAGCTTTGTTTATTCCTTCTTTCTCCTTGTGAGAGAAGATTATTTCTGAGGTTCATGGAGGTGGTTTAACAGGCTACGTGGGACACGCCCGCACCCATGCATTGCTACGAGATTGATTTTATTGGCTTACCATGAGACGGGATACTAATGCCTTTATCAGACGTTATACTTGTCAGACAGCCAAGGAACAACAATCCAATGCTGGGTTGTACACTCCCTACCGATTCCCGAGCGTCTATGGCAGGACGTTTCGATGGATTTTATTGTGGGCCTTCCCAGTACTTCCAGTGGGCATGATGATTCTATTATGGTGGTAGTTGACCGATTCTCCAAGATGTCTCATTTCATTCTGTGTTCCCGCACGACAGACGCTTCTCATGTTGCGTCCTTATACTTTCAAGAGATTGTCCGCTTGCACGACGCCTCCCTCAACTTCACTTCCGATTGTGATGTCCGCTTTACGGGCTATTTTAGCCGGACTTTATGGCGATTGTTACGGATATAGCTTAAGTTTTTGATTGCCTTTCATCCACATACCGATGACCAGACCGAGGTGGTCAATAGGAGTGCGGGAGACCTTTTGCGTTGTTTGACGTCTGAGCACCCCTGTAGGTGGGATCTGGTAATTGCCCAAGCCGAATTTTCTTTCAACAACGCAGTCAATCGTTCTATCGGTTTCTCCCCTTTCCAGATTGTGTTATGCCAGTCCCCCACTATGCCTATTGACCTTGTGGAGCTCCTACCGACAGGTTTCCATGTGCCCTTATGCTGAGGAGTTTGCAGCCCATTTGACATCCGTCCATGCCGATGTCCGTTCTCGTCTCTAGTCCATTTACGCCTCTTACAAAGAGGTGGCTGATGCGCATCGCCGTTTCGTTTCGTACCAGCCCGGTGACTTAGTCAGGGTGTACCTCCAAAAATCACGCTGTTGGTAAAGGCAACAAGCTTCTTATGCGACGTTTTGGGCCATTTCCTATTTTTCGCGCTTGTGGATCGAATGCATATGAGGTTAACCTTCCTTTGGAGTTTCGCATGCATCATACATTTAATGTGGCTGACCTTTCTCCTTTTCGGGGTTCCCATCCTCCTCCCATCCCTCTTTCATCTTCACCGTCCCAACCCGTTCGCTCCGCTCCCATGTTGACCGTATCGAGGGTATACTTGACTCCGCCTTTGTCTCTTCTGCATCGGGTGATTATACACGCTATTTAGTTTGTTGGTTTGGGAGCCTGAGGCTGATGACTCTTGGATTAATCTTGGATTACTGAGGCGACATTGCAGCATGTTGATCCTGATTTCTTTTGCCAGTACTCCGCATATATGGATTCCTCTTTGGGGGAGGGAGAGAATGATGCAGGAACATAGGGATATAGTCGTCTTTTTAGCATTTATTCTTTTTTTCCCCTTTTTTAGCCTCTAGTATACATAGCTATTGAGTCCCTCATTATAGCACTGTTGACCATTTGATATTGAAAGATTAGAGAGAGAAATACTAAGAGCTCCTACAAATACCATGTTGTTGTTGTGTAGATAATTTTTTTTTACGCTTTCGCACCCTAATTCACATCAATTTCTTACGAGAAAGGGATTGAAGAGAGACGGGAGAGAGAAATATAATGGAATAGCAGTGTATCAGGAGCAACCCTAGCAACACCAACCTTTTATATACTCCCTCCTTCCCGAATAAAGGGTTCATTATTCTTTTTTGGACTGAGTCCACTTTTCTTTTTAGTCGAACACCAATGGACCAAATGCCATGATAGCTAGTGTGCTTGATCTTGGCCATTGATTAGTGGTATCGTTAATAAACGTGAAAGTCAAATAGGGAATCTTAATTTGGGACGGAGGGAATATTACACATAAGAGAGTCAGTAGTATCGTTTTACCCCTATAGGGAGAAATACATTCGATGAGATAAAAGGGTGCCTAAATTACTACAGGTTATCACATACATGCTATGAAAAAATCTTATCATTTGTAATTCATTCATTGTTGCTCACTGGTAAAACTCTGGTTAAATTTCCTTATTTTTATAATTCAGATACATTTACACAGCTGCACTTGATGCACTTGGAAAGGCGAGGAGACCGGTGGAGGCGCTCAATGTGTTTCATGCAATGCAGGTAACGCCACTTAACTTACATTTCATAGAATATGCTTCCAATCTGCATCGCAATTTGAGATGAAAAGGGAAACAAGAAAACTTTGACTAACTTATTTTGTCCCTTTCCATTATTTTTCCCCAGCAACACATGTCCTCATATCCCGATCTTGTAGCCTATCGTTGTATTGCCGTCACTCTTGGACAATCAGGATATATGAAGGAACTTTTTGATGTGATTGATAGCATGCGATCTCCTCCCCAAAAGAAATTCAAGTTGGGAGTTCTTCAGAAGTGGGATCCCCGCTTAGACCCAGATATCGTCGTCTATAATGCTGTGAGTAATACTTGGCAGTGTTCATACCTGTAAAACTATTGTTGAAACTTTGATACTTCTTTACAACCAAAGGAGCCACCCACATTTTGCTTGATTGTCTCATTTATTCATAGGGTGTGTTTGATTGGCTTTACATTTTTTCTGTAGAAAATACTTCTTTTTACTCATTTTTCTACTTTTGTGATGCTTGATTGCAATTATATTCTAGGGGAACATTAGTCTTAATTGTGACATGTGCCCCATCTTTTCCTCGTTTTTCATTGAAGGCATTTCTTACCCACTCCCAAAGAATTGAATTTCTTGGAAAACTAGGAAAGTAAGAGACCATCTCATCAAGACGCCGTCTCTTTTTTGTCAATCCTTTTTCCAACTTTGCAATCAGATGTGCACACTTAGTTTCAGATTCCATGTTTTTTTAGCTAAGATACTAGGCTGATCGAAGTTTTTATACCATATATTCAAAGCTTCTTTATCATTTGGTGAAAGAAGAAATTTTAGCTCTTCCGCCGAGGTGATAAAGAAAAATTAAGGAATGATGTTAAATATGTGGGCTACCATGATCTGAGAGTGTGTTTGATTGACGTTTCTCCTTTTTTTTTCCTACTCATTTTTTTGTTATGTGGTGCTTAATTGAAAATATATTCTGTGAGAATAATAGTTTTAAGGGCTTTTTTTACTAGACCCTCATTTCATAATGCGTTATTTGATTTTCCCCACTTTCATAATCTCTTTGACATAACCTCACATTTTTTTTTAGAAAAATCTAACTTCGATAAAAAATTGTTAAACTTGCAACCTTTCAAGGCAACAATACCCTTAATTTAAAAACTCAAATACCTCAAACCCTATTACTAAATACCTATCTTCTTCTCCACCCAACAATTCTAAATCTCACCTTATATCCAAACCTCTCTCTCTCTCTCTCTCTCTCTCTCTCTCTCTGCCATAATCTCGTTATTCGATTTGATTAGACATGTTTTCTCTTGGAGTATCGGAGGCGAGCTTCACGAGTAAGCTGAGAAGTCCATCAATCTTCAGTGAGTTGGTGAATAGGCTTGTCGAGTGGTGAGACTCGGACATGGTTTCTTCAGCGGACATGGTGGTGGAGTCCAACTTGAAATCGGCTAAAGGTATATGGTTCTCTTTGAGTGAAGAAACAGAGAGATCATTAAAAATACAAATAACAAAGCAATGGGTATAAATTGCATAAAAAGAAAATTGTATTAACTCACATCATAAATTAATGATTGCTTGATAGTGGAACCCAACTCCGCTTGTGTCGCACTTAGCTTATATTTTTTTGGACACTGCCGGTCCCAAATCCGGATAAAGGAGGAGGGTTGTGTTAGCTGACAGCCAGCGTAAAACTTTGTTAGATCATTATGAACATGAATCCTATGAATATATGCGCCAATACTAGGGTATTCCCTTTAAGCGATGCGTTGCGTTGCGTCTGCTATCGGGTGTCTCGAAAAATAGACAAGGGGTGTCGCATCGGCGCCCAGATGCGACGAGAAATACGTAAGGGTTCCTGCAATAGTCTGGACGTGTGCGGGTTAAGAAGCTAGCCCAGGATACTAGACTTGGGTTAACGACTTGGAACATAGGGATTATGACAGCAAAATGGATGGAGTTAGTAGATACCATGATAAGAAGAAAAATTAACACAACTCGTTTACAAGAAACTAAATGGGTCGGTGAAAAAGCAAGAGAAATAGAAAATACAGTGTTTAAATTATGCTATACAGGAAAACACAGAAATAGCAATAGGAACGGCGTCGGAATCATAGTAAATAAGAACTTTAGGGATGATATCGTAACCGTTATTAGGAAAGTTAATAGACTTATACTTGTAAAACTGGTATTAGGTGAAAATATAATTAATATTGTTAGTGCTTTTGCATCGCAAGTAGGATTAATGGGCACAGTAAAGTACAATTTTGGGAACAAATGGATGAACTGATTCAATAAATACCCAAAGGTGAGAAAATCTATATAGGGGGAGATTTTAGTGGCCATGTAAGAGAAGATCGTGTAGAATATGAGATAATGCATAGAGAATATGGTTTTGGAGATAGGAACGAAGGTGGAAAGTCTATCTTAGATTTTGCGATAGCTTATGATTTTGTACTAGTAAATACATGTTTTATAAAGAGGCTTGAGCACTTAATAATTATAAAAATGGAACGCATAAGAGCCAAATAAATTTTTTCATTACTAGGAAAGGAGACCGATTAACGTGTAAAGATTGTAAGGTTATTCTGGGAGAAATCTTAACCTCACAATATAGGATAATGGTGTTGGATATAAATATTACGAGTGTGAAAAGAGAAGATTAACCCATGAACTAGGTGGTGGAACTTAAATGGAGAGAAGTTAGAACTATTTAAAGATAAAGTATTAAATGAAGCATCATGGAATACTGAAGAAGAGACTAACATAATGTGGAATATGATGACCACATGCATTAGAAGAATATCAAAAGAAATTCTTGGAGAATCAAAAGGCAAGGGGCCACAATCTAAAGAAACTTGGTGGTTGAATGAAGAAGTACAAAATATAGTAAAAATCAAAAGGGAGTGCTTTAAAACATGGCAAATAAATAGAAATGAAGAAAATTTTGAGAAATATAAATGGGCTAAAAAGGAATTTAAGAAAGTGGTAAGAGATGCTAAGTTAAAAGTGTGATCTTTATACAAAATTAGGAACTAAAGAAGGAGAAAAAAGTATTTATAAGCTTGCTAAACTTATTAATAGGAAAACAAAAGATTTTAATTACGTTTAGTGTATTAAAAGTGATGATTCGAGAGTACTAGTTAAAGATGATGAGATTATGTCAAGATGGAAAAACTACTTTGAGAGGTTATTAAATGGAGATTATAGGAGTAGATTAAATATAGAGGAACTTAGGGAGACTCGACAAAATATATTTTTTCGCAGAATTAGGACAACAATGGTTAGGATTGTTCTAAAAAAGATGAAAACATGGAGGGCTTTAGGACTAAATGGTGTCCCTATTGAGGTTTAGAAGTGATTAGGGGTGGAAGGAGTATCTTGGCTTACAAAATTATTTAATAGAATTATAATTACTAATAGGATGCCCGATGAATGGAGAAAGAGTGTTTTAACTACTATTTATAAAAATAAAAAGGACATACAAAGTTGTTCAAATAATCGTGATATTAAGTTAACGAGTCATACAATGGAACTTTGGGAGAGAGTGAATATAGATTGAAATTAACAACAGTATCTGAGAATCAATTTGATTTTATGTCTGGGAGGTCAACAATGAAAGCAATCTATTTATTGAGGAGATTAATGGAGAGGTATAGGGAGAAATAGAAGGATCTTTATATGTTTTTTATAGAATTGGAGAAGGTGTATGATAGGATAACCAGAAATATAATATGGTGGGTTCTACATAAAAAATGATTGACTCGTAGATATATTGACGTGATCAAGGATATGTATGATGGGACCATAACTACAGTAAGAACATCAGTTGGAGAAAGTAGTGAATTTTTAATTACTGTAGGTCTACACCACGGTTCAACATTAAGTCCTTATCTCTTTGCTCTTGTTATGGATAAATTGACAGGACAAATACAATATGAGGTGCCATAGCGTATGCTATTTGCGGATGATATTGTTTTAGTGGATGAGAATAAGACGGAAATTGATGTTACGTTGGAATTGTGGAGAGAAACTCTAGAAACAAGAGGATTCGAAATAAGCAGGTTTAAAACAGAATATGTGGAATGTAATTTTAGTATTAATAGGAGGACAAATGGAGATGTGGTGAAATTGAAGGGTCAAGAGATACCTAAAAATGATCATTTTCATTATATAGGCTCGATTATCCAAAAAGATGGAGATATTAGTGATGATATTACTCATAGGATTAGAGGACGCTGAGTTAAGTGGAGAAGTGCTATTGGCATATTGTGTGATAGGCGTATACCTTTGAAGTTAAAATGGAAATTTTATAGGACGATTATTAGACCCGCCATGTTATATGGGACAGAGTGTTGGGCAACCAAGAAACAAAATGTGCAGAAAATGAGTGTGACAGAGATGTGAATGCTAAGATGGATTGTGGTAAAACTTTAAAGGATAAAATTAGAAATGAACAAATTCGTGAAACGGTAAAAGTAGCTCTTATAGAAGATAAATTGAGAGAAAATCGACTTAAATGGTTTGGACACGTCAAGCATAGACCAATGGATGCTCCCGTAAGAAATAGTGATTTAGTTAGTATTGATGGTAACACAAGGGGTAGAAGTAGGGGTAAATTGGCTTGGTGGGATATTATAAAAAAAACATGATATCACGTGGTTTAACTGAAGATGCTACGCTGGACAAAATGGAATGCAAAAATAGAATTTATATAGCCGACCCTAAATAATTGGGAAAAGGCTTTGTTGAGTTGAGTTGAGTTGAGTTGATAGTGGAACCAAATCAAGCTACAGTAGCAATGTTTAGGTTTTAGGGATTAATGTTTACCAATTGATTTGAAAACAAACTTCAGCAAAACTTATGTTAAATTTAACAAAGCTTCTCGGCTATCTCAAAGACTCGAGTCCATATTTGTGTTCATCGCAAATATATTCCCATTACTTGGTTTGTGTATATATATATAAGAGAGATATTGATGTGAATTAAGAGTGCACGGGTTTAATTGTAATGTTTTTATTTGCAGTCCTTTTATTTTATTTCCTATTTTAGTTAGGAGTTTGTGGGAGTAAAATATTCTTTGCCTCTTTCGTCTTTTTGCACTTTTAAGGTTATCTTGGCTAACAAGGCAACTCTAGCTTATAAGTTATAAATAAGCCAATGGCCTTTTATTGTAACCACTTTACCTTTGAATATTAGTGAGAGTTTGTGTTGAGTTGTTATTTCTTCTTGGTGTTATTGACCCGTGTCGCGTCAATTGGTGAGGTTCGTTCCAATCATTGTGTGTATTGTAAAACCCTAAAATTGTCACACCACCAACGGCTCCGAGGAGAGGATCGCAACCCAACATCGGACGCCGCATTGCCCAACTCGAGGACCTTATTGGCAGCTCAGTGAACTCACCGCCGCGTTGCACCCTCCATTGGAGGCAGTCCTTCCATGTCTAATGCCTACCCCCCCCAAACTGAGTTGACTCACTCGCACCAACCACCAAGTATAGCAACCCCCCCCACACCTCCTAGGAAGGTGTTTGACCCAGGCGGGTCTGGGTTTGATCGAGTAGAAGAGAGAAGAGAACAGAGAGAGGAGGGGAAACCGAGAAGAAGATTGAAGAGAGAAGAACCCTCCTGAGAAGTCGTCGGCGGGTGGTCGCGGAGGCCATCGCCAGTTTAGTTCATGCGGTCACAAGCCTTTTAGGGGTGAGCATGTTGTTCATGACAGTCGTAGGCAGCAGCTAGCTTTCTTTAAAACAATAAACTGAATTGAAGAGGCTTGGGCGTAATTTCAGGGATCTTATTTCTGTTTGTTTTGGGTTGCTGTTTGAAGCTTGTGGGTTGGGCCTGTGTTTGAGGAACTTCATTTGGGCTTGTCTAAGGCTGGAACTTGATTTGGGAATTTGTTTGGTGAGGAATTAAGATGGATTTGGCTTGAATTATGGAGTTTCATAAATTCTGTTTTGGTCCAAATTTTTGAGTAATATTAGGATGAAAGTCTTTGGGTCCTCTATAATTTTTCAGAAAATTATTTTGGACCCGAAAAATTTTCTTTTCTCTTCGGTGCATATTTTAGAATTTTGTTCACTCAGTTCCTCAATTTTCAAAGCTCGTGGACGAGCTTTTTTCAAAAAAAGGGGGTGGGGTGGGGTGATGTGAATTAAGAGTGCACGGGATTAATTGTTATATTTCTATTTGTACTCTTTTTTTAATTTTTTTTATTTCCCAATTTAGTTAGGAGTTAGCGGGGGTAATATTTCATTGGAATATTCTTCGAGTGCCCTTTTTAGTCTTGTTGCACTTTTAAAGTTGTAGGGTTATCTTGGCTAACAAGATAACTCTAGCTTATAAATACGGCCTTTGGCCTCTCAGTAATCATTTTACATTTAAATATTAGTGGGAGTTTGTGTTGAGTTGCTATTTTTTCTTGGTGACATTGATGCACATCACATCAGATATGGAGAAATCCCAAACAGACTTGAGAGAGATGGGGCCTTAAGATATACAAGGTAAGGTTAGATTTAGGGTTTGTTGAGTGAGAAAGAAGACGGGTGTTTGGTATTAGGATTTGAGATATTTGCGTTTTAAAATTAAAAGTATTTTGTCGTAAAAGGTTGCAGGGGTTATCTTTAATAATGAATTAATGATTCTTTAATGGAGTTAGGTTGTTGTGAAAAAAAGGGGTTTTATGTCAAGGAGATTATGAAAGTGGGGCAAGTCAAATAACACATTATAAAGTGGGGTTAAGAAAAAAAAGCCCCAGTTTTAAATGTATCACGTTCTCCATCATTTCCTCATTTTAATGGAAAATATTTCTTGCCCATCCTCCCATGAATTGGATTCCACGGAAAGTCGAAAAAATAAAAGAATGTATCATCATGTCACTCGTCTCTTTTTCACTCTTTTCCCAACATCTTGCATAAATGAATAGTTTTCTGTCATTTTCTAGCTTTGTAATCAAATACACCCTAATTTTATGAATTATTATTTATTCTTCATGGCATCTGTGGAATATATTAGAAGAGAAATCCATTCCTTTCAATACGTGTCGTGTTTAACTAAAACTTTGCATCTTTGATTTACAAATGTTGAGATGAATGGGATTTCCTTTCTATATGTTGCACGTGTGAGATTTTGTTAATTGCTAGAATTTCCTATGACTCCTATGAGAAGTGAGAACAAATTATAGTGCTCTCTTGTATATAGCATGTGGTTGGTAGGGATTGAAGTATCGTTTCTTAGCAAATGGAACAAGTTATTCTTTTGCATATGTAATCAATCAATTGAAGAATTCCAAAATTTCATTGTTCATATTTATCGTTATTGTTTTGGATTTACCTTTGAGAGTGACTATTCGCACTCGAAAGAAATACTCTTCCACCCTAAAATAACATTTCGTGACACTTTTGGTGTACGGGAGTACTCATTTCTGCGAGTAGCCTCACCTTTTATCCTTTCTTTTATTTATATCTTCGTTCCTTTTTTTTAGCTTTATTATGTGTGTGTGTCTGAAATCTACTTTAGTTGTGCAATTGATTACATGAAAATAAGCTTTTTTTCCTCATATTTTTGGAATGCTATTTGAACAATTGCAATAAATTAGATTTACATGGGACACCAAGATGGTCTACCGATTATAGTTTTGACGATAGTGATACTTTTGTATAAAACAAGGTTACTTTGTTCAAAATTTTTATCCTCTAAGAGTATGCGTTTGTGTAGGTCCTAAATGCTTGTGTGCGTCGTAAACAATGGGAAGGCGCATTTTGGGTGTTGCAGCAACTAAAGCAACAGAGCCAGCAACCTTCTAGCACAACATATGGACTTGTCATGGAGGTGATTCTGGTTCTTTTGTTTCTTGTCTGCATATATGTTTACGAAATCTGAACTTAGTAATGTGGAATATTTAGTCTGATTCTGTCTTGGCGAACAGTTTGCTTCCAAGCGAATCAAACATACTGACTTTTTACCATTGTGATGATAAAATGGATCTTTAAAGAACTTAGAGTGCTTATGCTGGAGCAGGTAATGTTTGCATGCGGCAAGTACAACTTGGTTCATGATTTTTTCAAAAAAGTGCAGAAATCATCTATACCGAGTGCTTTAACTTATAAAGGTAATCTAGAATAGCATCCTTTCTCGCCTTCAATGTTGCAGAGTACTCATGTAAGTGACTCCCTTTGTATCTGTTGCCTATAGTTCTTGTTAATACATATTGGAGAGAAGGCAAAATCGATGAGGCTGTATTGGCTGTCCGAGATATGGAGAGACGAGGAATAATTGGTTCTGCTGGTCTTTATTATGACCTTGCTCGGTGCCTTTGTAGTGCAGGAAGGTGTCAAGAGGCACTAATGCAAGTAGGTTTATTTGCCTCAAGCATGCATTAATGCTTTTCTTTTTATTGTCATATTATTGTTGGTACACTAGCTTTATCATCTAAGATGACATTAAATATAATAAACATTCTTAATATGAGTAGAATGCTGTAGTTTAGAATGGAAAAATAATTCAAAAATTTAACAATAGTAGATTGAAACATTTATAGTAGGGTCATGGTCTCCAGCTAAATAATTGCCCGCCTTGTGTTTTGAGATTTTCTAAGATTAGTAATACAAATGTGAATTTTTAACAGAAAAACAAAGCAAAGTTTGAAATAAGTGATATTGCTCACTTTAATTTTGGAATAAAATACGTGTTCTATTTTGCCCACCTTATCCCAAAATTTTGAATCCGCCCTTGCTTTAAACCTTTCCATCCTTGGATCTTCTCCATATTTGCGTATTTCATAGCTAGAGGGTTCTGTTGAAGCTGGCAATTTTCTTTTCACAGATTGACAAGGTATGTAGGGTTGCAAATAAACCCCTAGTAGTGACTTACACTGGTTTAGTTCAAGCCTGTTTGGACTCTGGAAAAATTGAAAGTGGGGTCTACATCTTCAATCACATGCACAAGTTTTGTTCCCCTAATTTGGTGACCTGTAATATAATGCTGAAAGCTTACCTGGAGTATGGGATGCTTGAAGAAGCAAAGGTTTTGTTCCAAAAACTAGTTGAGAATTGCAACCAGATTAGAAGTAAATCAGATTACAAGGAGACGGTTATCCCTGATATATATACATACAACTTGATGTTAGACGCCTTCTTTATAAAGCAGAGGTGGGATGATCTTGAGAATGTCTACAATACGATGCTGCAACGCGGGTACCACTTCAATGCAAAACGTCATCTTCGTATAATAGTCGATGCCGGCAGAGTTGGGAAGGTACTCTTCTTTTTCTTGCATGTTCTTGGGGTGGTTTGGCTATTTGCTTTCCTTACTGTTTTTGTGCACTAAAGACACCTGACCTTATCCCCATCTGATCTACTTTGCAAATGGAACACTAATGGTTGTAAATGGTTTAATATAATATACCCCTGATACTATCATTTGAATTATAAAGGATTTGATCCGACGCCATTACTAGGTCCCTTCATGTTTTAAAAATACTTAAGTGCCAGTGCCACATATTATATGTTGTGTGATAATTTCCAAGTTAACTGTAGCACCATAAGGGTAAAATGACTTCCCCCCCCCCCCCTCTTAACTACGCTGTTTTTTGCTAGAATCCCACTTGAACAAATTTTAGTGTAAGAAATCCTCTGAAGTTGAGAAGAATTTCTTCCGAGGTCTTTTTTGTAAAGATCTTTAGCAACATAGTGGCGCCTTTTGCAATTTGATGTTCAAATTTTTTTTCCTCTTGAAAATAGTTCAAGGAGTTTCTTGCAAAAAAATGCATTATTCATTTTTTTTTTTGTTGTACTTCATCCCGTCAATAATGCCATTTACCAGAAAAAGTGATGCAAACACCATCAATTGGATCCAAAGAAGAGAGAACAACACAAGCACAAATTTGAAAATTGTAACAAGCCAAAGATATCTATCTTCCCAATGGAGAATGAGCACATCTATAGGCATTGAGAGAGGCTTCTAAAAGGTGCCAGCTAAGTATGAGTTGTCATCTGATTTAATCCATGACAATACTAATGGAACCTTCTAAAAGCTTCTATCATAACTATAACATCTAAGCACTAAAATAGGATAAGTGTGACACAAGACAAAAGACAAAAAATGAAAAGTACAAATATACCCCCTTTATTATGTACATCATATTCCCCCTATCTGCATCATGAAGCCACTTCTCTGTTGTTTGAGCACCACTCTTTGTTTATGATCAGCTCATATTTTAAAGCTAAAATGCCTTTACCATAACACATTTTACTTTTGTTTAAATCAAACGTAACCTGATTTGTTTAAATAAAGTGTAACCCTAGTTTTTGTATTGCATTTTGGGATTCATAAGTTATCATTATTTACGCTTTGGATCCATTTTCAGTTTTCTGCGACACTTTTGTAAAAATAGAAGGTATAAAAAAACCTTAGAAAGTGTCACAAAAATTGAAAATAGAATAAAAGTTCTAATGGTGAAAATTTTAGACCCCAAAGTGCATTTCGGAGAACCCAATATTTTTTCCTATTTATTATCAAGTAACTGTAGGTAAAGATTTACTAATTTAGTGAATACTTATTAGGTTGCGTTGTTGGAAAAAACTTGGAAGCATTTAGTTCATGCGGATCAACTTCCACCGCCTCTTCTTGTTAAGGAAATGTTCCGCTTAAAACTGGAGCAAGACGACTATGCTGCCGCTTTCTCCTGTATTACTCGTCATCCTCCGGGCGAGTCTCAGTTATTTTCCCCAAAATCATGGTTGACTTTTTTTGTTGAAAATGGCCATTGCTTTCGGAAGGATACTCTTGTTCGATTGGTACATGAGGTTAGTACCCAAATCGCTAGAAGTGACTCCTCAAACTTAATATTTCAGAATCTACTGACATCTTGTAAAGAATTTTTGAGGACCAAAATGGCAGTGGCTGAAACTGACCAAACCGAAACAGTTAATAGACTTCAATATGAGAAAGCTTTAATGGTTTGATTATATTATGATATAGTTTGTGGTGTAAGTCAATTATCAATTACTATATAAGAGATCTCATATTCTGCATTTGGTATTTTCTAGATGGAGTTATTATTTAGGTTTTTCAAACGCACTTATATTTTCAAGATATTCTTCTAATGCTACTGATGTGGGATGAGGGTCCTGACACAGCTGGTAGGTCCTAATATGCCTTTGACAGTCAAGTGTTTATAATAAAATAAAAAATAATTGAAAAATAGGGGAGGAGCCTTGAATACTGTATTAGGCTTAACGTATATTTTTACAGAGTAATATGGAATTTAGCTGTACCCACATAAAGTATGAGAATATTAAGAGAACTTGTGAGGAACTAAAAGAACACAGCCGAGTTCCATGAAATTTGCTCTGTTTTTGATAAAAGTGAAAGAAAAGGAAAGGGGGCGAGAGGGTATTTAACTTCTGCTGATGTACATGCAGCTGAATGTTTAGACTCACTAAAAGAGGAAATACTCAAAATAACTCGCATCTCATTCATTCTAATCATGGCCGGCCCTGGCCATGTGCCAAATGGGCAATGGCACAGGGCCCATTTTAGAGCATGCACCTATATATGTGTATTTTAGGGGTCCAAAAATATTTTATGTATATTAAAAATGTTAATTTTTAAAATAAGTTTAATTTTTTAGGGACCATTTTTTTAACTACCCAAAAACAATCTGTACAACCAAAAATCTCACCCAACTAAAATGGGCCCCTAAAAAATAATTTTTTAGGGGCCATTTGAAGTATTTAATATTTTTGTACAATATTTTTTTAGAAGGACGTTAAATTGATTTTCGTACAGGGCACTCCCAATCTTAGGACCGGCCCTGATTCTAATAATTGGTTCCTCAAAATGAGGGAGTACAAGAGGTATTTATAGGCCTAGCTATACTTGCGGATCAATTAATAACCCTAATATGACAGAAGGACTAAAATACCCTAACTCATCGTGGGAATTTTCTTGTGAGGAATATTCCCTTGTTTCAAATCATTTTTAGTTTGAGTGCACACGTGCCCCGTTTTCCAGCATACATTATCTGCCCTCACTTTGTTTGATTTCCATTTTATTAGAATAGCATTACCGTATTTGGATCTTGCTCTCGGAAAGTATAGAGAAAAAAACATGATTCTTAATTTTTAAATGAAAAGCCAAATCGAAAACCCCGATAGATTTATTTTTTTCCTAAAGAAGAAAAAACTTTAAACATGGAACGGGAGATTGCCTAACCTCCGAAGAAATGATCAAAATGCCTACAATGCAAAAGCTAACTACAAAATCTATAGATTGGAAGCTCTACCCTGCCTCTGTTAACCTATTCATTTACACAACAAGCTGAACTATACCGCCATTTAAAACCGTTAAAAGAAATGCCTTTATTAGCAATTTTATCAGCCGCAAAATTTCCTTCCCTATACATGTGAGACTTTGATAGCCATCAAAAAAGCCATGAAGCCATGAAGCCATGTCCAGACACTTTAATTGCTATGGTGGGAGGAAGTCTTTGTTGAAGAAGCAGTTAATGACTGCTTTTGAATTCGTTTAAAGCCATAGCTGGTTTGTAATGACCCTGAATATTAGAAAAGTATTGGTGAAATAAATATCAGTAATTAGTTTAAGTAGTTAGATTAGTTAGAGAATGGAATAAATTAGTTAGATATGTAATGGTGTCATGTAGGAGCTTATGACATGTGAGGGAAGCATGTGAGAAAAGATAGTAGAAAGTTCTAGATGTGGGTTTATCATGTGTATAATTTATTTAACTCTTGTATTAGAAAATCAGTCAACAGAATGAATTCATTGAGCATTTTGCCTTGGGTTCTATTCTTATTTGAGTAGAGTAGATCAAAGTTGGAATCAGAATAATTCATCTTTTATCGAAGGTGGATTAGAGTTTATCACTTTTATTTCTTGTTATTTTGTATTTTTAAGTGTTTATTTTCTGTTGTGTCCCATTAAAATGGTTGGGGTCATGACATGGTTCCAATTGTGAGCAAAAGCGATGTTATCAAAAACGGAATTAAATCCCAGCTTCTTACAGAACTAGCCACGGCTTCAATGCATAATCAAAACTTTTAGTAGGACGTAACTGTTTAGAAGAAATTCAAATTGACACTCAGGCATCAAGTAATTGGTTAATTAAATGTGAGAAAAGGATAATTAATTAAACTTGTAGAAATTAGTATTTAATTTACTGGCCAATTAATTGCACCATACAACAACCGCAAATTTAACTTCAAAATACTAAAATTTGTAGTGCAATTAAAATAAAGAACAATTGAAAATATTAAACACAAATCAGTTACATGCATATTGACCAAAAGAAGAGGAAAAAAGCTACAAAATTTAAACAAAAAAACTTCAAAAGAAGGGAAATAACGTCTATGAAGTTACATTGAATATATTAATAATTGTTTGACTAAAGTAATCGCAAAGTAAAATCCACCTTTCATATTTGGAGACTATTTCAAATCACAACATATTTTTTAACGCATATGATGAATATAAATTCTTACGTAAGTCCCTTACAATAATACACCATTAAACTGCTAACCTTTTTTAACTTTGAACAACTCTATCCAGTGCTATATATGCATAATATACAGAAATTTTAGACATTAAGGTTGCCCCATTGTGACTTGGAGGTCACAGGTTCGAGTCACAGAAACAGCTTCTTTGTATATGCAGTGGTAAGACTGCGTACATCGAACCTTCCCAGTACCCTGCAGTGGCGGGAGCCTCATTCACTAGGTTTGCCCTTTTATACAGAAGTTTTCACTAACTGTTAAGAACCTATCAAAAACCTGATGGGCATTCTCCTATCCACACACAAAATTCGATGTTTTTCCATCCACACTCAATTCTGATTTGTTTTTCTTCAACTGAAAAATGGAACCTACAGAGAAGCAAACATGATATTTGTTAGCCGTAAGACACAAAAGCCTTTAAAATTTAAAACCACACTCTTCGTGTTTTTCACTCTTGCTCAAATTCTGGTTCGTTTTTCTTCAACTGAAAGATCAAACCTTCGTAGAAATAAATGTAATCTTTTTTTTCCTTCAAACTGAAAACGCAGCAAAACAATAAAGAACAAACTATGGATTACATATATGATTGAGAGAACCTTGGTGTTTGGTGTCGATAGCATTGTGAAGTGGTAACAGCTAATAGAAGTTTAATTCTCTATTAGGTCCCCATGTCAACAGAATATTCTGGCCCACTCTAATTTTGAACAGGGGTTTATTTTGGAATCACATTTTATTAATTTTGAATACAAAATGTTAAGGAGCTTCGCCTAAGAAAGTACCTCCTGGCTTTATATAATAGTAGATGTCTCCTTCACTAGGTCTCTATAAGATACAATAGGCATGCTTTGCTTTATATAATAGTAGATGTCTCCTTCACTAGGTCTCTATAAGATACAATAGGCATGCTTTGAACGTCTCCACATGAAAAGGGATCTTCTTGAAGGGATATAATTTTTACGCAAAATTTATCAAAATTTTGACCGCAAGGAATCCAAATTATATATTTTATATGTTTTTGTGAGAGATTTCACCACTAACTGAAGGAATCCAAATTAAAACTATTTTTCACAATGACTTCGTTAGAGGTTGTACCTTGGTGCGATGGCAAGTGCCTTCGCCCAAGCTATGGTTGGTCTCGCGTTTGAGACATGGGAGCAGCCTCTCCATATATGGGGGTAAGGCAAGCCGACATTTGCTTCTTCCAAACCCTGCAGTTAAGCGGGAGCCTAATGCACTTGGTGTGACTTCTGACTTCGTTGAGTGTTTGATAACATCTTTATAGAAGTTGAGCATAAAGGCGGGCACAGATGTATGAATCGGAGATGTTGTGCGAGTGTCTACAGGACCTAAATTATTAACACTCTCCAAGCACGTTGAAAATTTGTCCGAGAGTCGCTCCACCGATTGAAACACTTAGAGCAGCTCCCTTATCAATCACTTCCATTCCTCTCGTTAAACCGTCTGTAGAACTCATAGGAGGAGCACCCCCTGTTGTTTATAGCAGAGTACCCTAACCACGAATCATGCCAAAAGTTGACATACGAGGTAAACTATAATTAAAAGAATGGAACCATGCCAAAAAGATGATCCTAAGAATCTTGATGTCAAATCGGGAGCTCTTTTGAAATCATCTTCCATGCATTGTCATTTTAGTTGGAGCAAAAGCCGCATTGTTAGTTTGACCCACAGGAAAAAAACGTCCTACCTGTAGAGCCTTACTCATAACAGGTTTTCGGATTGCTGCCTGCTGCATACCAACTACTGCGGGACCAGCAGTTGTTTCTCCAACTCTTTCAGCAATGGTTGTTCTCCAAATCTTATGTATATACACATATACCCTTCAATTTAAACATTTTTACCAACTTTTCAATCTCAAATTCATTCTCTCTATTTGCAAATTTATTTACAAGCCCATCCCATCTCTCAATCTCAATTCATGCAATTTGACTCACTAACCCAAGACACTCGAGCGCAAAAGGGTGGGGGTAGTCACCTGAAGAAAAAAATATTCGAAGACTCTCGACTGTTTCTTATAAATATGGAGGACATGTTTCTTTTCTGTTAAAACACCAAGCTTCATTAGACCTGCCTTGTATTTCTTCAAAGGAATCCACATTTTGGGGATGGAAATATATTGTTTGTTCAAATGTATGATAAATAAATATGTACCTTATTTATTGTTTTTCGAGATCCAAACATAGCCTATAGGGAAAAGATGTTTTCCCCCTACTTTGTTGAGTCCTCTGTTGTGTCATTGCACAATTGAATCGGATGATGATGCGCACGCATGGAGTCAAGCCTAGAATAATTTAAATATATATATATATATATATATATATAGAGAGAGAGAGAGAGAGAGAGTTAGACTCTTCAACATACCTCATTAAACATACCTATTTTTTTAAAATAGTAAAAAAAATAATTTTGAGTTAATATTTTTTATATGGGTTCATGATAGTTAAATGTGCTCCTGTAAAAAAAATCAGAACAAAATAATGTGTTTTGATATTTTTAAAAAATAGGTAAAAAAACTGACAGTTTTAAAGGGTAAAAACTGACAGTTTTTTTTAACTATTTTTTAAAAATATCGAAACACATTATTTTGTTCTGATTTTTTTCATAGGGGCACATTTAAATATCATGAGCCCATATAAAAAATATCATCTTAAAATTATTTTTTTTACTATTTAAAAAAAAGGTATGTTGCTAAGAGGTATGTTGAAGAGCCTGACACACTCTCTCTCTCTCTCTCTCTCTCTCTCTCTCTCTCTATATATATATATATATATATATATATATATTAGTTAGGGCTATTTTAGTAGTTAGTAACGAGATTGGGGGTATATTTTAGTATTATTTGTATATAAGAATATTCTAGAACATGTGACAGTGATATCATGTAAAGGACCATCCTTAGTAATGCCATTAATGACATCAAGTGAATTCTAGAGTATTCCCTTTCGTGGTGATAATGCTATATGTAACATATCCTTGTACACCCCTGTTAGGGCAATTCATTCAATTCCACATATTTTAGACAAATGAGAATAAAATTTCTTTACAATTACTTACTTCATTTTCATATAAAAATGAGGAAACCTTCATATATTGATTACTCATGAAAAACTAAGCTTGTGACTGATTCTCTAATACAAATTTACTTATTGGGCATTCTGGGCATGATTTTAACATTTTTTTCTTCTACATAACAAATAAACATATATGGATTGTGTTTCTGGTTTTTCGTTGTCTAAGGAATGTTTTATAAACACACCAATTTCTAAAGATGTCCGGGAGGCCTTTTTGCACATTTTCATCGACGCTATCATTTTAAAATCTGTTTTCGGTAATTCCACTTGTGTTGTTTAAAGAATGGTAACCCCCCACCCTACCCACCCACCCACCCACCCCTATTCATAAGTGATTACAGTTGCATAACCACCGTAATTTGCAAAAAAAATCTTGCTCAAAGCACAAGGAAGAATAATTTGCAAAATTTTTCCAAAAAATAATGGAATATTGTTGCCATTCTCTTTTGTAGAACTATGAGAGTTTTTTAGGTACCAGTTTTCTGTGTGTTTAAAATTGATTATATATTATATTTGAAATGATATACTGTAGGCTCTCCAAGTTTACATGAGGTTTCTGTTTGGTCTTATAATGCTGGCCGAGTAGATTTATGCTTAGCAAGTACCAAATTATTTGTTAAGAGCCCCAAAAATATATCTACTCTACGCCATATAAAATTGATTTATTTTACTGGGCCCATTTAAAATGGAGAAATGATTTCTTTTATAACAATTGCATAGATTAAGCAATCCATTATAATAAATGGTGCGTATAAATAGGCATGAGAATAAATTCCAGCATCAAAGGGATTTTATAAAAGAAATCTCATTCCTTGAATATTATTTTTTAATATATTGTATTATACTATCAAGAAATAAAAAGTTGGGGAATATACCAAATAATCCCTCGAATTTTTTTTAATACACGTTTAGTCCAAACTTTTTTGTTTTGCACCAAAAAGTCCTTCACCATGCCAAAAAGACTTTACTATGCCGCTAGCGCGGACCTTTAAAGATAAGAAAATAAGGGACTTTTTGGTACAAAATAAAAAGATTGTACTAAATGTGTATTAAAAAATATTTGAAAAACTTTTTGGTATTTGATCCTAAAAAGTTTATGCTCAGAAACCACTTGTTGGTAATTTGGATGTCTTGAACCATTTAATAATTATTTTAAGATGGAACTCATAAAACATATATCTTGTTCTCCGCATATGTACTCCGAACATGAACCAAAGTGCCAACTCTATCTCCCTATTTATACTATGAGTATAAATGTGGTATCCCAATAAGTGAAACAACCAGAGTGGTAGCAAGTGTAAAGTAAGTAGCACCCAGTGGCGGAGCCAGGATTTGGATTTAGTGGGTGCGAAACTGTCTGACGTACTTCGGGGGTTCGGGGGAGGGAGCCCCCGAGGCGATTTTTTTGGGTTATTTGTACTATTTTGGGCATAAATCTAGTACTAAAGAAAATTTCAACAAAAAAAAAACATGTATTAATATTCAATTTCAACACTTAAAACCATTATCAAAATGAAATAGGATAGTTATTACAATGCAACTTTCCTAAACTTCATTTTATGAAAAAATTGAATGATATGTTCAGTGTTAATATCATTCAACACGTCTCTTTCGATATATTAATCAAACAGAATTAATCTAACTTAAATAAGTTATTTAAAATTAATAGAATTAACGGAAACAGATTAATCTAACATAAAAATCAGAATTAATCTAACATAAAAATTGTTGGAAAAAGATTAACCCATTGATGTTGAAATTTATTATTGAATTTATTTAATAAATTTATTCAGTAAAATTTTAATCACTTTGTATGATTAATCACTTTGTAAATTTCAGTAATAAATTCAGTAATAATTTCAGTAATAAAATCAATGTAATGGAGGAGAAAATTTTTAATAATAATTTTTATCTTGAACTAGGGTCCGTAATAATTTTCAGAAATAATTTCAGTAAACTAGGGCCGTTCACATTTGGAATTTTTATTTATCTTGAACCCGTTAATGTATTGTAGACTAACAAATATGTAAATGGAGGAGGGAAAGGGGACTTACCTTTTGTTTTGTTCTTGAATGTAGAGAGAAGACAAAACTTTGATTGAGTTGAAAAACTAGGGCCGGCTAATGTTGTATATATATTGACTTAAGTTTCAAAAATTACCCATTTTAACCTTAAGATTTAAATTATTACACACACACACACACACACACACACACACACATATATATATATATATATATATATATATATATATATATATATATATATATATATATATATATATCCCAAAAATCCAGTGCATGCGCCCGCACCCTCTCGGTTGCATGTAGCTCCGCCCATGGTAGCACCTATTGTAGAACATGAGATGAGAACTAAGGCGGGTGTAATCTCATATTTAATTTCACTCTTTCTCCTCATCCCACATGCTACTTTATTAAGATCTCAATAAAAAATTAACTAATGCTAACAATTCTCATCTCTTAAAGAATTGATGAAAGAATTTCCCTGTGCACTTGTTATAATATACATGTTATTAACTTACCTTTCAATGCACATCTCTAGCTCCTTATTAATTTTTCCCTCCAAATGCATGGGCTCATTTCATATGATTTTTCATTAAAGATGAAAAAATGTGTGTTTGGTATCCAATGAAAGAAAATTTCCCGAAAATGAAATACTCGTGAGAAGAGAAATGTGAAGCACCTCAAAATTCATGCAAATGATTATTTGATATTTAGTTATTTTAAAAATTTGTACCCATATGGGAATACGGGGAATTGGTAAATAATATTTCCATTGTTGGAGAAGAATAGATAAAACATGATTTTATGTCTCTACATCAACTTGAAAAGATTTATAATCTATATAATTAAATTTTATGGTATCTAATTTCTATATATGAAAACGAAAGCAAAAATTGCAATGTGTTAGAGCCCCCATTTTGAACTAAGTTATTCTGATTAGGGCTTTCAATTAATGCGTGTCGTATCATGTTTAAGTCATGTTATATTGGATTCGTGACTAATCCTGCCAAATGATATAACATTAACCTGACTTATTTATTAATTAAGATTATATATGCCCACCCCCTTAACTTTGCCCCTTTGTTAACTTCACCTGAACTTTTATTTTTTGAATTTAACCTCCTTAACTTTGAAAACTGCTACAGCTAACCCCTTAACGTTGACACCGTCAACTTCTGGAATAGAAAATGGGTAATGTGCCATGCACAAGAGATATTTTTGTCCAAACAAATGTAAAAGTTTAAAAAAATTAAAAATACATAATAAATCATTAAAAAACATTTAAAAATCGGAAACTTATAGAAAAACATTTAAAAAATCTTATAATATTATTTTTTTGAAAGAAATCCGAAAATCATAATAATAGTGAAACCATTAAGAAAATTTGAAAAATATTGAAAAAAATTACTAAAAATTTAGAAAATAATATGGAAATACAGAACAAATATTCAAAATATTTGGAAATACTAAAAAATATGGAAAATAATATTTTTTTTAAAACAAATCTAAAAATACTCCCAAAAATCTGAAAATAAAAAAGTAGTATTTAACACAAATGGGAATGACAGAAAATATTTTTAGAAATTCAAAATATTATAGAAGAAACATTGAAAAAATCTAGAAAACAAGGAAAACTATTTAAAAAATCTGGGAAAAATAAAAAAAATGGAAAACACAAATAAATATTTCAAACATTTGGAAATTACAGAGATATATTTATACATTCCGAAAATTATAAAAACAACATTCGAAAACTTTGAAATAACTAAAAACTTTAATTTAAAAATTCTGAAATTTACAAAAAAAAAAAGCATTGAAAAATCCTGAAAATATTAAAAACATCTCAATTCCAATCCATCTACATATTAAAAAGAAATCAGCCCAAATTAACAACATATTTAAAAAAACCAACCCCAATTAACAAATTTAATTAATATTAAAAAAAATTCTAGTTCTTTTAAATTTCTGCCCCAATCTATTTAGATATGTTCAATCCCAATTAATCCAAATAAAAAATAAATTTCAAAATTTAGATCTAGATTTGAAATTTTCAGCCCAATAATTATTTTCAGCCCAATGGCATTATTTTCAGCCCAATAAATCTAGATTTGAAAATTTCAATCTAGATGTGAAAAAAAAAAAAAAAAAGTGAAAAGATGCCGATTCGTGTTTGTCTTTATGCGTGCGGGTATTCAGGTGTGGGGAGAGAGAGAGAAAGATGAAGAGAAGAGAAAGAATTAGGGGGTGGGGGCAGCTTGCCATGGGTGCTAACATGGCTTTTGGGTTTTGGTGAGGGAGAGAAAGAGAGAGAGAGAAAAATATAAATTAGGTGTACAAAATTTATAAAAGTGACTTTCTATATTGAAATGGATAAAAATATTCTCATTTGGCCTCATGTCAATGTCACATGATCACTTTTTCATTCAAAAAGTTTACGGTGTTAGTGTTCGGGAATTACTTGAAATCATTTTGAAATTTAAGGATGTTAAGTCAAGAAAATGGAAGTTCAAGCGAAAAGGAGTATAAAGTTCAGGAGGGTAAGTGTAATTAACCCTATAATTATATGGTGTTCGAATTGACACAAGTAATTTGTTAACTATAATACAGGACTAATATCATCTTCTTTGTGAAAATCAGTGGCTTTTCATAGACTGAAATGCGGTTGATTTCAATTTCTAACAACAAATAGATATCTTATCATCTAGTTCTACAAGAATTTTGTATAATATATAAAAAATATTTAAAAATTTCCATATATTCTTCATGAAATATTAATTAGTGTCATTTGAAATTATTCCTAACTCAATCCGTTCATTATTTATTTTGGCGAGTCATGCCATTTTTAGGGTTGTGTAAAAAATTGCACAATCTTAACATGCTAATTTCGTGCTGGATTTTAGTCGTAGCATTAACACCCATAATTATGATGTAGTAGAATTATGCTTGAAAAAGTAGTTTTATGTAGATATAATTTAAGAAGTGGAAAAAGGCAATACAGCAACAAATTAGGGTACAAGAATCGAAACACCCTTAGTGGGATGCTTTAATTGTGAGTGGGGAGGAAATCATGGAATTGCACTCCCAACAGTTGGACAACTAAAAAAGATGAAGGTTGAGGATATTTATTGACTTTGAGAAAAGTCAAAGTAGATGTGTGTTTCCATTAGTAAAAACACATCAAAATTCAGCAACAAGTTAGGCGAAGACAAATCTAAAATCTAAAATCTAGAATGAGATGATAAATACATGGCACTTCATTCTAGACCATGACAACTGATCTTCTAATCTTTAGATTGACTTTTTATTTCTTTCATCCATATGCATCTATAGGATTTTTGAGAGATCAAATTATTTGATGTCTTGAATTTTGATTGATCAATGTCATTGATACGGATTTATTTTCATAAATGATGTGAGTCTCCATCAATACTATTAATCAATCAAAATTCAAGACTTCAAATAGTTTGATGTCTCAAAGACATCAAATTTTTTTCCGTAACTATACGAGTATAACACATTTAGTGCGATAGACTGATATATTGCATCGATATTAACACATGGCTGGACTTTATTATTGTGAATATCTGTAGAGTTCAAATACATGCCAATATCAATGCGACATCTCAATATGTCAATTTATATGTCTGCATAGAAAGACTCGTCACACAAATCCAATCCCCCCAAAACATTTTATATTTTGTCAAGAAAAAAACATTTTACATTTGGCCAACAAAAATTTACATTTAGTAATAAAAAAATATTTTACACGTGAAAATGCCAATATCTTTCATCAACAACAAAAATCCAAGAGTAATTGTGTAAAAAATAAGATTACTACTTTTTTAATAAAAAATTGTTTTCATTTATAAAAAAGTCAGTTTTTTATTTGTAAAAAAGATCTTTATTTATAAAGAAAAAGGGGCTTGTAAAAAAATTGTGTTAACAAAAGCCCATTGTTTTATTTTTATAAAAAGTCTTTTATTTATTAGAAAAATTGTTTTATTAAAAAAAAATCTTTCAAGTAAAAGTTAATTTTTTAAATATATGAAAAATACTTTTAATAAAAGTAAATAATGTTTATATATATATATATATATATATATATATATATATATAGTACTATTTATATATATAAAAAAGTAAATACTATTTTCTTAAAAAGTGTGTTTTTTATAACTATGCTTTTATATTAAAAACTAAATACATTTTTTTTAGGGAAACATGATAATTCCTTCGACTCTTTATAAATCAACGATAAGGACAAGCTGAAAATAATTTTTTCAATAATTCCATGTGTGTTGCAATTATTAGCGTGAATACAATTACACTGATAAATATTAGGGATGACAATTTTAGAAACGACACAAAAAAATGACACGGAACGACACGAAATTGATCCGAGATTGATACGATATTTCGTGTTCGTGTCGTATTTTTTTGACACGAAGTCGTGTCGTGTTCGTGTCTTAATTATGAGTCGTGTCGTGTCGTGTTATCGTGTTTTTTAGGCCTAAAATTTAAGAAATTATGGTTGTCGTGTCGTGTTATTTTTTATTCGGGTCGTGTTCATGTCAGCTAAAAAAACACGAATTCGTGTCGTGTCGTGTTCGCGTCCGAAAAAACCTTGTCGTGTCGTGTCGAGCCGAAACACGACCCGTTGATCCGAATTGCCACCCCTAATGAATATAGATAAAATTGCACTTATTAATGTAAATACAATTATAGGTAGAGTTACAATTGTAATTGTATCTATATTAATAAGTGTAACTGTATCGTTTGCACTTATCGTTAATTAACTAAAAAAATTATGAATTTAAGATACCAATATGATTATCACTTCGACTGTCCATATATAAATAGATTTTAAAGGAATTTATTAACTAATGCTCATTTTTTTTATATTATTAGTCTTTTTATATAATAGTATAAAAAAGTTTATATTAAAAAAGTAATTAGGGGAAGTTTTTCTTTTTGCCAAGTCAACAATTTTTTTTTTTGTGGAGAGAGGTGTAACACCCCGTGTTTTTATTTATTATTTAATTCATTAAGTGGAATTTTTCGAGAAAAATAAATTTTTGAAATTTATAATTTTTATTGGCTAAATATGTTGATTATGATTTTATAAAAATAAAACTTCAAGCGGAATTGAAATCGGAGTTAAAATGGATTTTATATGATTTTTTTTAATATTTTGCCTTATGGCATTTTTTGGGCGAACTGTCAGTTTTTCGGGGTGCTCGATCGATCGACCCCGGGGTAGATCGATCGACCCTCCCAGAAAACGTGCGCTTTAAGCTGTTTTTTTAGAGTTTGTGTAGGATTAGGACTCCTAATCACTATATAACCTTGTTAATCCGTAGGGGGACTTCTCATAATCACTTTTTCTCCAGTTTTTCACCAGAGAACACTTCTAAATATTTTTCCTCTCACTCATAATCATCAACCTTCAACAAAATCAAGTTTTTGGCACAAGTTTTTGAAGACTTAATTGGGGTTTAATCAAGATCGTTCAAGAACACTCTTTTGCTAATTTTTCGAGAGGAATCCAGATTTCTAATAAGATTTTCAACACGATCTTCACAGGCATGAATACTCTATTCTTTTCCTTTAGTATTATGCGTTTTAAGTGTCGCCTAAACACTTAATTACACGTTTTCTTAAAAATAATTAGAAAAAGTGAACATTAATTATGGGGCTGTTTTTATAAAACCTTTTAATCTGAATAATATTCATAACCCTTTGTGTACGTAGGATTCATGAGTGATTTTGGATTTTATTGGTGTAGGTTGCATGTAGAAAAACCCTAACTTTAAAATAATTGATTTTTGGGTGAGTATAACTCATGTAATACATGTAGAGATAATAACAATTGGTTTTTGATGAATATATGATGAAAACTTGGTATATTTAATTTAAAATAATTAAATGAGATTATTTGGGTATTGTTGACGAGGTGATAATTAAATTAAAGAATTAATTGAATTGGAATATCATGTGTAGTTTTATATATTGATTAATTGTTGCTTGTTTGTGTGACTTGTTGGTATTATGATGTTGCATTTGTGACGACGGGTTGTTGGGTATTATTGCTCTCCCTATATTTTAGAATGC
Source organism: Sambucus nigra (assembly GCA_949130495.1). Classification (NCBI taxonomy): domain Eukaryota; kingdom Viridiplantae; phylum Streptophyta; class Magnoliopsida; order Dipsacales; family Adoxaceae; genus Sambucus; species Sambucus nigra. The sequence goes on along the minus strand of OX422216.1, from coordinate 317,001,079 downwards.
CTCTAGGTATGGGATTAGTGGGTATCCCTTTTGATGATTTACGCCTTCTAGGTATGGGACTAGTGAGGGTAGATTATCGCATTTTTATCATCTTGGGGGTGGGCTGATTTTTGGTATTTTATCGTCGTTACGCTAGCCTAAGCATGAGACTAAGTTAAGATTTATGTTAGAAAATCCTCCTATACATAGGTTAGGACGTATTGATAACTTGGGGACCCTTAGTTATGGGACTAAGGGGTATTTTGAGGATCTCACATCGATTAAAAGGGTGGGGTGATTATAAATTGAGAAATTGAGGATTAATGCCTAAGATAAAAATGGGTATTAAAATTTGTGGCGACATAATGTGTCGGGGCCTACAGTTTAAACGGGCCAGAGGGCGATTTATGTCGTGTCGTGTGTGGAACCTTGTCATGTGTCGGGACCGACAGTAAACGGGTCAGAGGGCGATTGACAAGGGTAATCTTGTCATGTGTCGGCGCCGACAGTAAACGGGTCAGAGGGCGATTGACAAGGGGGAAGTGTGACACTTTAATAAAAAAAGTGAGAATGATAATAAAAGTTGGTTAATTTAATTAAATTAAAATCGTGGGACTTGGGAATTTAAAATCATATTGGTGTGCCTTTATAAATGGGGATTTTTGCGGGTAGTTAGTAAATTATAATTATCGCGTTTAATTTAAAATATTCTATTGTGATATTTATTGCGTATAATGCTAGTGTCTGGATTCAAGGATCCTATTTGAGGAGAGTATTGTGTATTCTTGCTCGGGACTTTGGCTCTGACCCATGCGTTGACTAATCTTTTTCAGGATTAGAATTGGAGAATCTGCATAAGTTTATCAGAGTTATCATTTGAAGGTGCAGCTGGAGCTGATTTACTTTATCGTTTTGTTTTAGTTTAGACTTTCTTTTCGAGTCGTATTTTATTATGAGACTTCATTGGAGTTTTATTGGGCCATTCGGTTCCAAAGTTGTTTAGAGGATTTCTGTTGGGATTATTCAGATTTTATTTAATCATTATTAGAGATTGGATTTTTGGAGTTAGCATGTGATGGATCTTTTATGGCATAATTATTTGTGATCATTTGAGATTGACTCAATTGTTTATCTTATGGACTGATTTATTTATGTCTCATATCTGTCTCATGCTAAGAATGATATTTTATTTACTCACCCCCGGCTTAGTTTTGGTGGCGGTCGACACCAGAATTAGGCGGGGTGTAACAGATGGTGTCAGAGAATTGTCTTAGGCCTCGTAGGTTATGAGTCCGTTTAGCTTCTGCGTTGCCGATCTTTGATTCCCTTTGATGATTCGTACTTCTTAAGGTAGAGAGTCTAGCATACATGTTAGATGTGTTTCTTGGAGATGTGAAATTTTGAGTTAAGGACGTTGTAGGCATTGAGTTTAGAATTAGTAAGTTTGATGTGAGGATCCTTAAAATGGATTTTGGAGATGATAACTATTTTAGAGATTTTAGTACAGATGTTAGGTATCGTATGTATCGATTTTTGATGTTGAGATTTAATTTGAGGAAGTTAGAATTTTGATGACTTTCGGATATAGGATCGAGTGGGGGATTTGTGATAGCATGTGGTACGCCGTTATTTTCATAGTTATGCGTATGCATATAGGCAATATATATATTATTTTGCTGTTCGTGGGGTAGGTGCGCGTAGGATTGGGTGTATGGGCGTCCAATTATGGCATTTTACGGGTAGGCATATATGAGCCATATTTTTCTTTTTACGAGATTTAAGTGTTGATGTGCATGCTTCGTCTAATTTCGAGGACGAAATTCTTTGCTAGTGGGAAAGTATGTAACACCCCGTGTTTTTATTTATTATTTAATTCATTAAGTGGAATTTTTCGAGAAAAATAAATTTTTGAAATTTATAATTTTTATTGGCTAAATATGTTGGTTATGATTTTATAAGAATAAAACTTCAAGCGGAATTGAAATCGGAGTTAAAACGGATTTTATATGATTTTTTTTAATATTTTGCCTTACGACATTTTTTGGGCGAACTGTCAGTTTTTCGGGGTGCTCGATCGATCGCCCCGGGGTAGATCGATCAACCCTCCCAGAAAACGTGCGCTTTAAGCTATTTTTTTAGAGTTTGTGTAGGATTAGGACTCCTAATCACTATATAACCTTGTTAATCCGTAGGGGGACTTCTCATAATCACTTTTTCTTCAGTTTTTCACCAGAGAACACTTCTAAATATTTTTCCTCTCACTCATAATCATCAAGCTTCAACAAAATCAAGTTTTTAGCACAAGTTTTGGCACAAGTTTTTGAAGACTTAATTGGGGTTTAATCAAGATCGTTCAATAACACTCTTTTGCTAATTTTTCGAGAGGAATCCAGATTTCTAATCAGATTTTCAACACGATCTTCACAGGCATGAATACTCTATTCTTTTCCTTTAGTATTATGCGTTTTAAGTGTCGCCTAAACACTTAATTACACGTTTTCTTAAAAATAATTAGTAACTTAATTAGAAAAAGTGAACATTAATTATGGGGCTGTTTTTATAAAACCTTTTAATCTGAATAATATTCATAATCCTTTGGGTACGTAGGATTCATGAGTGATTTTGGGTTTTATTGGTGTAGGTTGCATGTAGAAAAACCCTAGCTTTAAAATAATTGATTTTTGGGTGCGTATAACTCATGTAATACATGTAGAGATAATAACATTTGGTTTTTGATGAATATATGATGAAAACTTGGTATATTTAATTTAAAATAATTAAATGAGATTATTTGGGTATTGTTGACGAGGTGATAATTAAATTAAAGAATTAATTGAATTGGAATATCATGCGTAATTTTATATATTGATTAATTATTGCTTGTTTGTGTGACTTGTTGGTATTATGATGTTGCATTTGTGACAACGGGTTGTTGGGTATTATTGCTCTCCCTATATTTTAGAATGCCTCTAGGTATGGGACTAGTGGGTATGCCTTTTGATGGTTTACGCCTTCTAGGTATGGGACTAGTGAGGGTAGATTATCGCATTTTTATCATCTTAGGGGTGGGCTGATTTTTGGTACTTTGTCGTCGTTACGCTAGCCTAAGCATGAGACTAAGTTAAGATTTATGTTAGAAAATCCTCCTATACATAGGTTAGGACGTATTGATAACTTGGGGACCCTTAGTTATGGGACTAAGGGGTATTTTGAGGATCTCACATCGATTAAAAGGGTGGGGTGATTATAAATTGAGAAATTGAGAATTAATGCCTAAGATAAAAACGGGTATTAAAATTTGTGGCGACATAATGTGTCGGGGCCGACAGTTTAAACGGGCCTGAGGGCGATTTATGTCGTGTCGTGTGTGGAACCTTGTCATGTGTCGGGACCGACAGTAAACGGGTCAGAGGGCGATTGACCAGGGTAACCTTGTCATGTGTCGGGGCCGACAGTAAACGGGTCAGAGGGCGATTGACAAGGGGAAGTGTGACACTTTAATAAAAAAAGTGAGAACAATAATAAAAGTTGGTTAATTTAATTAAATTAACATTGTGGGACTTGGAAATTTAAAATCATATTGGTGTGCCTTTATAACTGGGGATTTTTGCGGGTAGTTAGTAGATTATAATTATCGCGTTTAATTTAAAATATTCTATTGTGATATTTATTGCGTATAATGCTACTGTCTGGATTCAAGGATCCTATTTGAGGAGAGTAGTGTGTATTCTTGCTCGGTGCTTTGGCTCTGACTAATCTTTTTCAGGATTAGAATTGGAGAAGCTGCATAAGTTTATCAGAGTTATCATTTGAAGGTGCAGCTGGAGCTGATTTACTTTATCGTTTTGTTTTAGTTTAGACTTTCTTTTCCAGTCGTATTTTATTATGAGACTTCATTGGAGTTTTATTGGGCCATTCCGTTCCAAAGTTGTTTAGAGGATTTCTGTTGGGA